>CALSBZ010040152.1:2703-14685 GCA_943591055.1 Gobionotothen gibberifrons | reverse complement strand
CACATCCATTCACACCTCATTCACACAGAGCAGTGCACCTTGCTCTAAGAACTGACAGTCATACACACTCACACACTGTTGGCCATCGGGAGCAACTCGGGGTTCAGGATCTTGCCCAAGGATGCCATTATCAGCATTTACTTACGAAATATCTGATATTTTCTCTGTCGTTTCCTGATGATTGATGGTGTGTGATGACATTTAGCTGACAGCTATTGGCCACAACCCAACATGTTGAGTAAGACAACAGAAGAAAGCATCATCCTCTGATGTCTGACTAATCTCTTTAATACTTCCCTCTTCTTTTAATATGAGTTGGAACATATTTTCTCACACTGTGTGGGAACGTCTCAATTTCAAAAGTGAGAGTTTTATTCACCTGCAACGATAACATCGAGTAACAATATGACTCCAGATCAGCAGTAACATGTATTTATCTTATCATGTCCTTTTGTCTCATAGGTAAGAAAGGCAAACACAGTACAACAGATGGAGGCAGGTTTGAATAACAAAAAGTGAGCTTTAACTAAATAAAACTGGGATGAAAACATAAAAAGGGGATCAGAAGAAGTGAAATCAGAAGAAAACAGCAAACGAGGAACAAACCGGGAAGATTTGAGAACTCCTGTAGAAGAACAGGAAGGGCTCACGAAGAAAACCAGGAACAATGGCAAACCACACCACACCGGGAGGTAGGCACGTGCAGTGGATGTTGAATGGGCCTGAGTGTATATTTTTATAACAAACCCATGACTAAGGTCTGTTCAAACACTGCTACGTGACAGTTCATTAATGCTGCATGCTATTTCAGTACATTCTTCTCATGATAACTTATTACGAAATCCATTACTTTCTCTACTATCCTGATATAATTTCTTTTTTTTCTATTTACAGGATATTCACACGTCCAGAATTGGAGCTCATGTTCTTCCGTGCGGCCATCTTCTACACAAGTAGGACTCATTATTCTCTAAACACAAGTATCTCAGTGGAGGGAATAATGCACTTTTAACTGTTTCAATATGTCCCAATTCCTATTACACTGCAAGATAAATCCTTGAATGTGGGACTGGCACCTGAAGCTGTTGTAATGATGATATCATATTTATGTATTTGTTCAAAATGTGTTGTGACATAAATGTAATAATTATTATCTTTGTTTACCTTCTCTGCAGAACCTGCTTCGATTGACATGGTCAGAACAGGGTGAGTCTTGTAAATTGTTCTTCCTTTTTTTAGGATTAAACGTGTCTCGTGTCTCTTACAACCGACCTCTCTCTCTTGTTATCACCCTTTATTTACGTTATTACCTGGCTGTTATTGATATATTTATCTCCGCCCCTAACGTTAGTTTTACAGACCCCCATAAAGCTCAGATTATAACTCGAACCCTGAAAATCAGATTTCGTTCAGACCCTCACAGATCCTCTGTCAGAAAGCAGCACGGCCAAAACACTTCACTTTGCCTCGGATCACTTGCTGTCTCCTGGAACTGGAACTGGAACGTGACGCAAACAGGGACCCCGGTCAGAGCGGTGCTTAGAGGCACCTTTAGGGTGGGGGCTGCCGTGGAGAAAGGGGGAGGAAACTCTGGAGGGGGGGAGGCAGAGGCGTCCACATGTGGAAGGACGTTCAGGAGGTCAGCGCTCGGAGAAACGTTCACAAACAGAGCTATGTTTGCTGGGTCTTCAGGGAGGAGAGGGAGGGGGTCTGTGGAGCTCTGAGGGTCCTCTGAGAAGAGAGGAGGGAAGGAGATGAGGGGGTGAGGAAGGGAGTGAGGAAGGAGGTTCAGTCTCCTGGATCACGTTAGGTAGGGGTGTCTCTGTGATGCGGTCCTGTGGGGGGGGGGATCCTGGGAAGGGGACACAGCGGGGGGTCTCCTCGGAGGAACTCACCTCGATGGACTGGTTTCTTCTTCTCCATTGAGACACATCTGTTGGAGGGTAAAAAGAAAAGATTTAAAAGAAGGTTTCAACCACAAATCATCATTTTGGTGTCAATTAAAGAGGATGTGTATAGTTTTCAGGTTCATATTTAGTGTGAATGCACAGGATAAGGATTTTTTTCTATATAAAAGCCCCCCCCCACACACACACAATACTACTACTACAAGTACTTACAGTAAAAAACGACTTACTGTACATTCAACTATTAAATCAATCAGCTATTTCAGGACATTGAGGCTATACATTTACAGTGGAGGAAACTAGTATTTAACCCCCTTCAGATTTTGTAAGTTTACCAACTTATTTTACAACTAAAAGCTCTTTTCAAATGAAGAGGAGGTTGTAACCAAGGCTCCGTGTAGGTCAGAGTTTGATAAGTCCTCTCTCTTCTTCCTGCTCTCAGACACAGCCAGCTGCACTCTGTATTTCCTGGTTCCTCCCCTTCAGATCCACACTGAGGAGGAGGGGTGCAGGCCAACATGTGGGCAAAGTACAAGAGCTGATAGGCCACATTCACCGCACACACACACACACACACACATGTTGTCACACTAGTTTCAGCTCTCAGGACGTGAAACTCACACACTGGCTGCTACTGAGAGGTGAAATGGCGCAGAAAGGAGTTCAGCTGGACCGGGAAATCTTATCTTGTCCCATCTGTCTGGATCTACTGAAGGATCCGGTGGCGACTACCTGTGGACACAGCTACTGCATGAAGTGTATTACAGGCTTCTGGGACGGAGAGGATGAGAAGAAGATCCACAGCTGCCCTGTGTGCAGGCAGAGCTTCACACCGAGGCCTGTCCTGCTGAAGAACACCATGTTAGCAGCTTTAGTGGAGGAGCTGAAGAAGACTGGACCCCCACCTGCTCCTGCTGATCTCTGCTATGCTGGAGCTGAAGATGTGGCCTGTGATGTCTGCACTGGGAGGAAACTGAGAACCTGTAAGTCCTGTCCGCAGTGTCTGGCCTCTTACTGTGACCAACACCTCCAGCCTCATTATGAATTACCTGTCTTTAAAAAACACAAGCTGGTGGAGCCCTCCAAGAAGCTCCAGGAGAACATCTGCTCTCGTCACGACGAGGTGATGAAGCTGTTCTGCCGCACTGATCAGCAGTGTATCTGTTATCTCTGCTCTGTGGACGAACACAAAGGCCACGACACGGTGTCAGCTGCTGCAGAGAGGACTGAGAGGCAGAGAGAGCTGGAGGGGAGGCGACTAAACATCCAGCAGAGAATCCAGGACGGAGAGAAGGAGGTGAAGCTGCTTCAGCAGGAGGTGGAGGCCGTCAATGGCTCTGCTGATAAAGCAGTGGAGGACAGTGAGAAGATGTTCACTGAGCTGATCCGTCTCATGGAGAAGAGAAGCTCTGATGTGAAGCAGCAGCTCAGATCCCAGCAGAAGAGTGAAGTGAGTCGAGTCAGAGAGCTTCAGGAGAAGCTGGAGCAGGAGATCTCTGAGCTGAAGAGGAGAGACGCTGAGCTGAATCTGCTGTCTCACACAGAGGATCACAACCAGTTTCTGCACAGCTACCCCTCACTGTCAGCCCTCAGTGAACCTACACACTCCTCCAGCATCAACATCAGTCCTCTGAGCTACTTTGAGGACGTGACGGCGGCCCTGTCAGCAGTCAGAGACAAACTACAGGACGTCCTGAGAGAGGAATGGACAAACGTCTCACGGACTGAAGTGGAGGTTTTACCGTCAGCAGCAGAGCCCACCACCAGAGCTGGGTTCTTACAATATTCACAGGAGATCACACTGGATCCAAACACAGCAGAGACACATCTGTTATTATCTGAGGGGAGCAGAAAAGCAACACGCATGAAACCACAACAGTCTTATTCTAGTCACCCAGACAGATTCACTGGATGTTATCAGGTCCTGAGTAGAGAGGGTCTGACTGGACGTTGTTACTGGGAGGTGGAGTGGAGAGGGGGAGGAGTTCGTGTTGCAGTCGCATACAAGAATACCAGCAGAGCAGGGGGGGGAAGTACATTTGGAAACAATGACAAATCTTGGGCCGTAGATTGTTTCCAAAACAGATATACATTTTGTTACAACCGTATCGGCACTCCCGTCTCAGGTCCTCTGTCCTCCAGAGTAGGAGTGTACCTGGATCACAGAGCAGGTATTCTGTCCTTCTACAGCGTCATCTCTGAAGCCATGACTCCTCCACAGAGTGCAGACCACATTCACTCACCCGCTACATGCTGGAGTTGGGCTTTATTGTACTTCTGGAGACACTGCTGAGTTTTGTAAACTCAAATAGCCTGAAGTCATTGGAGGAACTCTTCTACTTCTTAAACTCACCGTGTGTCCATCAGAGCTGATTGTCCATGTCTTCACTGTGCAGAGATCAGCTGTCAATCAAATATGATGGGATGTGTTTCAACATCTTCCCATGAGTTGTTCTGTAAATGTTGGACTTTCTTCAGGCTCCTTCCTGTGTCTGTGTAGCCATGGAGGCTGTCACTGCTCAGGAGGATCCTTGTTCACCTGAACTGATTTGTAAACTTTGCTCTAAATATGTGTTGGATATTTCTTTTGATTCATGTTGTTGTTTCTCTTGTAAAACACAAGTCTTCAGAGAGAAAGCAGCAGAGCTTCTTTTATTCAAATGAGTTCCCCAGATGGTTATAACACTTATTTCATCATAACATGTTTATTTAAAATGATATTACTTACTGTCATGATCGTAATCAATAAGTAAATCATTTATTATTCTCCTGTAAATAGCTCAGAGTCTTTGCTTGGGTAATACATTGTATAATAGTACAGCTATTTTTTTGCAGACTAATTGTTGTTGTTGTTGTTATCCAAATAGAAAGTGGGTACACTGATGTTTTATAGAACATAACTTATCATGATAATAATCAATAAGGAAATCATGTATGATTCTGTTTTAAATAGCTGAGATTAAACACATTTATATCATTAATCTGCAAAGTAACTAAAATAAATGTAGTGGAGTAAAAATACCAGGTTAACCTCTGAATTGTAGTGGAGTAGAACAAAGTAGTATGCTGCTGTAACAAAAACATTTCCCAAC
Source organism: Gobionotothen gibberifrons (assembly GCA_943591055.1). Classification (NCBI taxonomy): domain Eukaryota; kingdom Metazoa; phylum Chordata; class Actinopteri; order Perciformes; family Nototheniidae; genus Gobionotothen; species Gobionotothen gibberifrons. The sequence continues at coordinate 9,686 of CALSBZ010040152.1, read as the reverse complement.
TTGGGATCATTAAAGTATATCTTCTCTTATCTTAAGATGATTGATGGCTACTGCCATATTTGCAAAAGTTGCCTCTGAACCTTGACAAGTGCATGTTTCAGGCTTATCGATGAACAACAGGAGGGGTCACAGACATAAGACCAGCTGTTAAATAAAGCTCTTCTGACCTTAGCTGTCATGTGGGAATATATTAATGCTGCCCATTATGGGCACAAGCGATTTTCACCCATTTATTAATTATATGTTTTAAATTTGAGTGTTTTCGTATCCCCTAAACCTCCAGGGATGTACACAGTTTAATACTGGCAACTTCTTATTATGGGAAATACGAAAACGTCTTTTAATGACCATAGGGCAGGTGTGTCAAACTCAAGGCCCGGGGGCCAAATCCGACTTCATTTCATGTGGCCCCACAGGAGCTTGCAAAAAATATAATATGTTTATTATACGGTTATATGCTACTTTACAGAAGCATGTCCCACAATGCATCTCAAATTTGCTTTTTTTCTCAGAATTAGCCTTTTTTTCTTCAAAATATGCCTTTTTTTCTTACAATTTGCCTTTTTCTCAAAATGTTCATTTTTTTCAGAATGTCACTTTTTTTTTTTGGCTTTTCTTTTTAAATCATTTTGTGACATGCACTCTGAAGAGACTTGCAATTATTTGCCCTAGACTTCTGCTTTCAGATGTAGTTAATTATGAAGTTATTACCATATCTGAAAATAATCCAATGCAGAGGCAATAATGTAATATAATACATTATTTTATATATATTAAATATATTTATGTATGTATTTTTATATAGTCTTAAAGTTACAACCGGCCCTTTGAGCGCAACCATAATGCGAATGTGGCCCGCGATGAAATTGAGTTTGACACCCCTGCCATAGGGGCACTGAGCTGCCATCCCCACCATACGTCATCTCACATAATTCCGAGCTGATTGGCTGTAAGTACGTGTGCCGCGAAAAGTGTGGTGTGTGAAAAGGAGACAAGAGAGCTGCAGTGACGCGTCCTAAAACCCGGAAGTAATGCGCATGGCTTCCTGCTTCCCTCGACAAAAAAGCAATGAGATTTCTCCATAGGATTTTAGAAAATAGCTCAAAATAAGATCTGTGGGAAACGTACCTGTTAGATAAATGCACGTTTTTGTTCAGCCAGATAATATCCACATGTCTACCCTACTTTTATAATTTTCTAATCATAAATCTATCGATCATAAATCTATCGATTAGATTTATGATAGACTTTTGAAACTACAAGAAGATAAGGAGGACTTTTACAAAAAAGTAATAGAGATTTTTGTCCAGAAGGATATGCAAATGGGCTTCATCTTCAAGTTAAGGTATGACCACCATTTTATTGAAAATAACTTACTAAGAGAGAACAATCCAATATTTAAATGATAAAATTACATTTTTTGGGTATCCTTTTGTTGAACTGTCTGTTTAAAATGAATCGAAGCATCAGACTAAAAAAGATTTAGAAAATAATATTATATTTTGATTTAGGTCAAAATATAATATTTGTAAACCTGAAGAGTCAGTGCCAGTGCCTCAGCAGCCATGAACCTCACTGCACGTCACTGCAGAAGCTTATACATCTACGTTTTTTGTGCCCCACCACTTTTGTACATATAAAAATGCCATTGCATAGAACATGTTGCGAAACACACAATAGCCAGCATGTGTAGTTCTGGGAGGGGGGGGCTGGACCCGGGGACTGGACCCGTCCAATTCCAGTTTTGGAAAGTCTGCCGTGGTTCCATTCCATTTCAAAGAGCTGTTTGACGCTCGGCGTAACCTTGTCACACTGCCACTCCAACATCCAATCACAGAGCTTGAGGACTAATCACGGGGTTTGTAAAGCAAGGCGGATGTTGTAGTCCCAAACGATAGCTGGGGATTCTGGGTAGTGTAGTGTCTTCAGAAACTCTGTAGTGTCTAAACTCAGAAAAAACAATTTGTTTCTCCGAATCGAAGGTTAAAAACACAAAAGCATTGTACACAATTTAAACCAATCAATATTGTGTAATTAACAAGGATAAACAGATTTTTCATTTAGTGGATGAGTAAGGCAGATATCACTGTGTAATCATTTGACAGTGAGGGGAATACTTCCGGTTTTTATTATGAAAACTTCGAGACCGGAAATACTGTTTTCACCCCGTGACCCCTAGATTCCACCGGGTCCGTCTGCGTCGCGTAACGGCTGCGCCGCGGTTTTGGTCCGGCCTCCTCCGGTGTCATACCCTACCGGGAGCTTTTCAGAAGCATTTCAGAAGCGGAGCGTCTTGCCTGCCGGCTCGCAGTTTTTGTTGATTTGGGCATATTTCCTGGACAGGCTACTTTGTACAGACCAAGTTAATAATAATAATAATAATATCCCAGTTATAAACGACATGAATCAAAGATATGTTGCTGTATTTTAGTGGTAAACAAATGCATTCATCATCATAATTATTCTATATATATAATGTACACAGTGCCTGTAAACCGGAGGAGAACGCTGGCATTTCTCCTCCTACTTGAACGACTATGGAGGGATAGGGTCTGCAAAATGTGTTTATTTGGGGGATGGAATCTAGGGGTGAGGGTTGAGGCTAACTTTACATGGAAGCTGCCGCATATACACGTTCTCCTGGCGAGTCCTCAAATCATCTTCGTAATATCTATCAAACTATAGATCCTACACATCCACTAGATTATAAAAGTACAATTTACACTTCTCGCTAGAAATCTAATAAAAAAGCATTTTAATGGCGAAACTATTCCACAATTTAGGATTTTCCAGAGAGGGTTATTTGTGAATAAACGACCCTCCGGAGCGTTTGCAATCAACGGAAGCATGTTGTTTCTTACACGACCACTAGAGGTGCTACACTTTAAAACGTGACTGGGTCGAATTTAGCTGCTGAACAATCGAGCTATATCGTCGTTTTTTGTCGGAGGACAGGCTGCATTTATGGTGTGGATAAAGTGAGACTTATCATGAAATCATTGAACAGACTTTACTGATGGGATGTGTGATCAAATTAAATGTTTGGATAATTAATAAAGGTTTGTCTTTCAAAAACAAAAAAAGGATGTTCTTCTTGTGTTATGTCCAAGGTGCCATACGAAGCTGATGGAGAACATGTGGAAGTGATCTGAAACTATAACTGAGTTTTCCTCCTGAAACAAAGCACAGTGTTCATCATCACTCAGTCTGACCCCTCCCTCACTAAAACATATTTGTATGTGTTGCCAGGAAATGTGATACTGTGGTGACACTGATTAAGGACGTAATTCACGTAAGGTTATGTTGCTACACGGACCCGTTAGGGGAAACACCGGTAGCTTTAGTTTAGTCATTCCTGCTAGTTATTCTTACCAAGCAGACGTGTATTTTACCTGTCATGTCAACTGGTAATAAAGACTGGAATTCAATCCTTAACACTCCACCTCCGACTCCCTTGTACCGGCACCACAATACCAATATTGAAACCATAGCCTCAGTCCAGACCACTATAACTGCTAATTGAGTGTGTCTTTCCTGTAATGAAAACAATCACAGTGTGAAATACAGCAGATACATTAAGATCACATTTTATTGAGCCACAAAAGGAGAATATTCAACCGTCCCAGGAGCAGCAAAACAAATGGGTAAGTGTAAGATAACTTATCATAAAATTATAAATCTTAATCTTACATTTATCTGAGTTAAGAGACAGCAACCCCTTTCTAATATGGTTCATAACAGTAATTTAACAAGCATGAAAATGGGGAAATATAATCTAGATATTGAAACTATAACAAATACAGGATGTGAAATCAAATATGAAATATCAAGAAAGGCCACAATCTTTATTCAGTTGGATATTTTTAGGTTAGCTTAGTCATGCAATGAATATCTCTTTTTCCACACACACCCACACACAATCAACGATGGGAAGAAATTTGCATACCTTTATGTTATTATAAGGACACACCCTGACCCAGCTTACTGAATTGAGTGTGAGTGTTTACTACTTGGAACGTTTCCCAGAAATCAGATTCTGACATGGGGAAGCACCGGACGTGACAATGGCATTGTTTCAAGTAGTAGTTCTTGAAGCTTGTGGGTGTTTCTCAATCGCGAGTACGCTTGCTTGGTAGCACATGTCTGCCGAGTCACTTGCTTCAGAAGCTAGGCAAGAATACTTCCTGGCATTCGGAATATGAAGAGTGGAACAGGCGAGCAAGTGTGCAGGTGTGCGTCATATGAGAGGCCCCGCCTTACATGTTCCGCCACAGATTTGGGGAAATTGGTCCGTGCGCAAAGCATTGTGGGGATTTTAAGACCGCGGAGTCTACTAATGCGCAGCCTCGAAATGTCTCTAAACGAAGTACGCCAGGCTCGGTAGATTTCCAAGTATGCTGGACATTGGAACAGTCCTTCGGCGGCACTCGATGACATAGTATGCTTGAAATAGTGGCTCTGGAGCAGCTTTCCTCGACATTGAGAAACACCTGTAGGAGCAACTGCAAGCCTGCATGAAGTGCGCCGAATGTTGAATCATATTTTCGTAGTGGCCATACGGCGGTATTACAACTTACAACTTGTGTCCAGCGTCTCGTGTCTATACATACATTGCACCTTCACATGGATGTATGAACAGGATACAGTGTTGGAGGCTGGACATATTGACACAAAAGTTGTAGTACCACCGTATGGCCACTACGAATAATTTGATTCAACGTTCGGCGCTGGGATCTGTCTGAAGCCAGAGCCCAGTGTCACAAACGAGCTGAGAACCTAAATGCAAGACACGGGAAACCAGGGATAGTCGGTAACCAGCTTGATTATAGGCAAAGGGCTGGTCGGGGACAGGCGAGGGTTCCAGGAGTAAGCAAGACGGGAGACACAGGCACAGGCAGGGTCAGGGAACAGACAAGGCAGGCTGGTCAGGGGCAGACAAGGTCGAAACCGGGAGAGCAATCTGGAAGGTAATGCGGGAAAGACTGGCATGCTGCAAAGTACGATCTGGCACTGAGGTGAGAGTGAAGGGGGCCTAAATACTAATGGAGCTGATGGGTGTAACAGAGTGAGAGAGAGAAACAGGGTGTGACTACCAGGTGACTGATAAATGCTAATGCACAAAATAGGTGAGTGAGGGAGCAGACTGTGACGAAAATATTTTTGGGGGTCAAACCCCCCAAAACCCTCAAAATGCATAGAAAACTATGCATACCTATAACACAATACAAACACAATGGTCTTACACCTGCATTAGGCTATTTGAAAAATGGTATTAAATAATGCAACGTATACATGATGTGAACATGCACGGTACATCATTATTAGACTTAATGTTATCCTTCAACCAACCATTTTCCCAGCATTTTCCCATCAATCAGCTGACTGACTCTCTCACACACACACACGCACACGCACACGCACACACACACACACACACACACACACACACACACACACACACACACACACACACAAACAAACAGCACCGCTTATTACTGCAGTCCATGCTGTTGTAACTCAAACCATGCTTAACTGCGCCCTTCGCATACAGCACACAAACACACAGGCACGCAGCCGGACACACTGCATTGCGCGCAAACAGAATATTTTATTTTTTTCCCCCTTTACACGGGAGTCCGGGACAAACAAAGTCCCGTACGGGACACGCCCCTTTTGGCTCAAATACGGGGCGTCCCGGCTAATACGGGACGGTTGGCAACCCTACTCGCAGCCTTTCTTGAATGCCGGCGATGGATGTTTCCGTGAATATCCCTCTAATTCTTCTAGACAGTCGAGTCATTTCTACAGTATTTGCCTCTGTATCAGCAGCTGTTTGAGGGAGATTCATGTGGCTGTAGAACCTCATGGTCTGTAAGTTGTTCTGACAATGGTCCCCTGACCTGAGCATTCACTTTTTGCCCCTTTATTTTCATACTGTCACAGTTTCCACATGTAATAAACATGTGCATCTTACCAGCCTCTTCTAATTTTGTGTCACTGTGCGGGCAATTTTTGTTGATTTAAGCTACCATCCCAGATCCCAGAGCACAAAGGCCTTTTTATTTCAGATGTTACGCCTGGGGGGGAAGTAGCTGGGGAATGAGTGGTTACTTCTTCTTGTGAAACAGAAAGATAATTAGTTTTCTGTTGGTATACTCTCATATCAGCTTTTACAGTCCTGTATCTCTTTCCGAGAGACGGTTAGAGTCACAGGTGTTCCTTCATCCTCGCCCTTTCTTTTTTTCCTTTGTTTACAAATAGGTGGAAAGATACAAGCTTAAACCAAAGTTGTCATTTAATAAAGAGTTATAGCATTTAACAGAATCAATCTATTTCCAGGAAGGACAGATAACCTGCATCACTGATGTGATACAAAGTTTTTATTTATTCAGCCAGGTCATTTGCATACAGTCCTAAGAAAGGTGGGGGGAAAGAAGGGGAAGTACAGCATGGTAGTTACATCCATATGATAATTGCCTGGTTAGGAAACTATATATATTGAATTATTATAAATTCCCATGATATTTAGATAACAATAGGAATTCTACATATTAGATATTAATATCTCTTTAGGTTTTGCCTGAAAATGTGGGTTGGTGGGAATGAGATTACTTACTTATACTTTCTCAATTACATTACATGTCACTTGTTAGACGCTTTTATCCAAAGCGACTTACATACAGTACCGTGGGCAATCCACACAGGAGCAATTTGGGGTGAAGTGTCTCAGGGACACAACGACATGCTGACTGCAGTGGGACTCAAACTTGCTATCCCCTGATTCAAATCCAGCACTCTATCCACTGAGCCACAGCCGCCTTAATAATAAAGAGTGGAATTGCTTGTTATGACTATATAGACATGGAAATGGGCTTGACTTCTTGAAGAGTGAAAGCATTACACTGCAACAAGGCCGCACACTTCCTTATCTCTTTTACACACACACACACACACACACACACACACACACACACACACACACA
>CALSBZ010040150.1:29157-43164 GCA_943591055.1 Gobionotothen gibberifrons | reverse complement strand
CAGGAGAGGACTCTTTAAAGTAGAGACACTACATACTGATATACACCAGGGGCCGTATTCACAAAGGATCTTAAGGCTAAAAGTAGCTCCTAACTGGCGAATTTAGGAGAAACTCCTAAACATAATGGGCGTGTCAGTCTTAAATTTAGGACTCCTAATTTTTTTCACTAAGAGCAATTCACAAAGTATTTTAGGCTTAAAAGTAGCACCTAAGTTTAGGAGAGCTTAAAAGTCCTCGAGAGGACTCCTAACTCAGTAAGACCTATTCACAAAAACTCAGAAGAGGAAGAGCTGTGTGATGTGATGCTGCAGCTGGACTTTCATCTTGATTTCTCCTGTGGGGAAGATATATATATCATTTGTAACACATTTTTGGGAAGCGGGTTGAACAGTTGCACATTGTAATTCTTCTGTAAATATTAAACAGAAAGGTTTTTCATGTAGCCTATTGCAATTATTGCATGCATACCCCTCAATCTCCTTTTTCACGGGGGGCGGGCGAGTGACTAATCCGACCGGCCCGTTGAGTCAACGGCCCACCGGGACGATGCCCGGTATGCCAGATGGCCAGTCCACCCCTGACCAGCAGTAACAATTGCTTTTAATTGCCTCCTTGATTTAATGCAATTTACGTATTTGTATTGTTTGCTCTCTCTCTTTAACGTGCATATACAACGTCATTATCGTGGTCTGCACAAACTTGTCATCATGCGTGTATTCTGCTAACTGCACTGTCCATAACTATTTGATAGGAATACATTTCTAGCCGAGGCTATTTCCTTGTTTTTCGGTGATTTAGTGGGCTCGTTTGTGGGATGTTGCGGATGAGTTTCACCGAGACCGCCTGCTCTGAACAACCAATCACCGTACTGACCGCTTCGAAACTCATGCACGAGAATCGACGTCATCCATAGCAACGGCGCGTCACTCTTAGTTCACTCTTAGTGATTTATCCTTAGTATGAGTAGGTCTCAGCGGCTTTGTGAATAACTTTTAAGAAAAAACTCCGACGTAAAATGTTTTAGCGCGAGTTAGGAGCACTCTTTAAAGTAGAGACACTACATACTGATATGAACCTGAACATCAGCAGGAGAGGACTCTTTAAAGTAGAGACACTACATACTGATATCACCTGAACAAAGGGGTAAGAAAGAGAGACAGGACAGTGAAAAAGGGAATGATCGATGGAGGGAAAAGAAAAGATTAAGAAAGAAAAGGCGTTGGAAGAAGTCCAATGACAAACATAGTAGAGTAGGAAAAAGCGAGCAGCAGGAAGAGAGACAGAGGGTGATGAGATGGCAGAAAAAGGCTTCACCCTTGTATGAGAAACCCCGGGGGGACAATTAACCGACCGAAAGAAAGAGCCTCTCCTCGGATAAAATAACTCAGAAATGACTCTCCGACGTTCTCCTCTAAGCCATCGTTAGACTCCCAAACTTCGCTGCTCGGTTGGCTAAGAGACTCGGGCAGGAACTCTGAGGTTTGTCCTTGTGTGTCTCGAGTTGTGTTTCTGCAAAAAAAACTGTGATGTGAACTTTATAAAATCCTAAAAACCCATCTGGGCTCTGCCATTGCCTCCGGGATGTTATCAGTACGGCTGAAGGTGAATGAATGCAAATGCATCGGGGAGGATTTACTGTAAATATGAGCAAAAGCTTTGGAGATTTTATGCATGTGTGTGTGTGAGATATAAATCCTTTATATGTTTGGCAGCGAGGAAGTTTACAGCAGCAAAAGCATTTACAGAATATAGAGTAGTCTTGCATATTGTGATGGCCACAGCCACACAGGGTAAACCAACTACACTGCATCCTCACCTCCAGTGGTTTTGCTTCAGCGCAGCTGCAATAAAACATGCCAATTAACACCACACATGTGATTTAAATGGTAAACTCTTTATTTGATTGTAATCTGACATTACTTCAAACATTTTAGCGGCCCGTCCACACAGCGGCGTGCGTTGACGCTTCACCATTCACTTTTAAATCACTTTTCGCCGAACTGCATTGTGGGAAGCGACGTGGAGCGTTGCTGGCGTGGCTCGCTGCAAAAGTTGAGCAATGTTCAACTTTTGACGCCTCGGCAGAAGCGTCAGCCAATCGAATCATATGCCGGTACAAGCTCTAGCCAATCAAACCGCTGCTTGTGTGTCAGGGGCGGGAGATTCATGTGATTGGTTGTTGGTCGAGTTTCAGACACGCCCGCCGGCAAGCGACAACGCACGCCGCCGTGTGTACGGGCCGTAACACAGCTAACACAAGTATTTGTTTGTATGAATTACTTTCTTTGTCTCTTGAGTCACCATGTCCATTGGGGGAGGTTACTTCCTGGTTCAGCAAAGGGCGTGGCCGAGCGCTGAGGACTCAAATACTGCAAGGAACCAATTGGGACAGATTGGGACAAACCACTTGCTTCCATGTCCATGTGGGTTTTGTCAGTGTCCTTTGTGTATGATGTGACTATTAATTATCCCTTGGGTTCAACTTGGTTTGGCCAAGCCACTATATAGGCTCCTTGGTTTTTCATTGTAGCAGGTCAGTTTGTTGAGTTAACACCTGTTGCTTTCTGTTGATCTCGTTTACAGGCCGAGTTATTGGATGATGTTTTTTGTGGACTTTTGGGTAAATAAAAACCCTAGTTTATTCAAACCACTCCTGTGTCCTGTTGCCTTACTGCTTGGTCCCTGACACATATATGGAAAGGCAAGAAGTAGCGTGACCATATAAGTCCTGAAGTAGCTGGTACAGTTTACACATTGTACATATATCTAAAGAAAGAGTGTGAATTGTAGTATTTATAATTAAAAAGGTAGGGATTTTGCATATTAGAGATATTATGGTGCGTTCACACAACATTTTTCTAATGGCGCGATTACATTTCAAGTCAATGCAAAGACGTGAATAGACAAAAATCGGGCCGTCACTTTGTCTTTCATTGAAGAACAGTTCACCGATATAGAGAGGCGAAGTCCCTCCCTTTCCGGGGAGCTCCATGGGACCTTATTTAGAAAAAGTTATGCATTGAAGTCAATGGAGAGAAAAAGATTATCTTTCAATCCTATTTGAATTGTGCCACGAATTACACATATGATGTTTGTCAATTTAAAAGATAATTTCAAAAAAGTCAAAACAATAAAAATGTGTCGTAAAACTGTGAAGTAACACTTTCTTTTGTGTGAACCGCTCAATGAACTACATCTCCCGTCTCGCTCCACACACCAAGACGGCCGTCACGTTGGCACATTTCACTTCTTTCTTTCAGAATGAGGTGAAAAGTATTAAAAGAGGTGAAAATCACTCCAAGTCTGGGCATGTTGAGAGCTGTCCATACACACAAGGGGAGTTAGTCGGTTCGTAAGAGCCAGCATGCGGGACCGGGATTCTGGGATTTGTAGTCTTTCTAGTTGCGTATTTTTCATAGTCTTATATTTCAACAGTTTTACGACAAACTGTGACTTTTTTGACGTGGAAATTATTTGTTAAGATAATCACATATGATGACAAACATCATATGTGTAATTCGTGGCACAATTCAAACGGGATCGAAAGATAAGTTTTCTCTCTCCATTGACATCAATTCATTCTTTTTCCGAAATAAGATAGTACATGGGCGTGACTTCGCCACTCTATACGGTTTAAAAACCTTTAAAAAAGATCCGTTAATTTCTTGTAACAGCTGGTTAATGTAGATTTTCTCAAAGTATTGCCAACAGGACTAAACAATGTAATGTGTACGGAGGATCAGTGGCGGTTCTAGAACATTTTACATGGGGTGGCATGGGAGGGCGGACAGTACGTGGTATTTTGTACTGTATATGTATAACCTATTCATTGTTAAATCATGCCCTAACACAAGTGTTCTTAATGCACAATGATACCCTATAATTCTGTTTATTGTAAGTACAGTAAAAGTACTTAGTTATAATGAAGCACACAAATGACATCACCCATCTCTTAAGAGAGCTAAAGGTGACCTGTGCAGCAACACATTTTAATACATATTTGTCAATACTAAGAGCCGCTAGATTGTGCTGCAGAAGAATAAGAACATACCATGTGGTCCAGCTGGAGTTTCATCCCCAGACACACATTTCCCTATTTTACTGTTACCCGAACGCATCTCTGACCTTCAAAACACTGTTCTTTTCAATTCCCAGAGTTAGGATTTTTAGACCTGTTTTATGACTTCCTAGTCTTCCCGAGAAATTATAGTTATTTTGACACCTTCTTATATAAGTAGCCTCACTGACCTTTGGATCCCAGCAGCGTTGGAGAGCTCTGCAGAAAGTCTCCGATCTTCTGCAGCGCTCCTTCCTTTCTGCTCTGAGGGGAAGAAGTCTGATCCCAGACAGAGAGAAACCGTTAGCACGTTAGCACGTTAGCATCCACAGTGAGAAGAGCGTTATGTGGATTACAGTACGAGCGTAATGAAACATGACAGGCGAAGGTATTCCAGTTGAAACTAAATATATAAACTATTATGATATTATATATGAATGTATGTCTTACATATTGTAATCAGTGGTGTTAAATAAACATGTATCTGGGTCTGGATTTCTAAGAACGGCAAAGTTATAATGACCCAGCTGCAGTGAGAAAATTAGTCTAATAAATATAGGAGGCATACTGTCCATAAAACAGGTTTGGAGTCAATATGTGAATTTGATTTGAGGTGCTGTAATATCTGTGACTGTATAAAGAGATTATATTGGATGGTTTTCTCGCAATTAAACACCAGAAATCATTAGATCGTGTCTCCAGGCCTTTTTCTAGCGATTGATCCAGAAATCAAACTATTTAGAGGACACAACAGAAGACAGGAAATTAATCTCACATGAACGACAAACTGCCAGAGGTAAATATATATTTGCTTTTGGCAATTCACCTCAGGGTTTCGTTTTTAAAATCCTACACTTTTGTAGAAGTTTGACAATATTAAACAACGCATACCGAGTCGTTTTAAACCATCGCTCAATAATGCTTGACACGACTTTGACTCTGTGTGCAGGATTTCTGTCGATCAATATCAACGTCAAGATAAAAAGGTTGTTAAAGTCGACTATTCTTCGGTGAAAGCACAACAAAAGCCATCTGTAGTGGTGCATCCATTTTGAACTAGTATAAACCTACGAAATGTTTTTAGGTAACAAGTAGCATTATTAAGTATAAAGTAAACTTGTTATTCTTAAACTAATTATACAGAAAGACTTAAAACGTTGGTAACACTTTAGATTACGGTACACATATTCACCATCAACTAGTTCAGGGGTCGGCAAGCAAGTCTGGCCTTGGGCCAAACAAAATCTGAGCCACTAGACGACGGGCCAGAACATAATCAAAGGCTAATTTAAGTAATTGATTGTTAAATTCGCTGCAGTTATTATCCAGTGGAAAGTCCTTACCTACTGGCCTAGTTAAATCAAAGTGTTTTTGGCTGGGCAGTGTAGTTTTACACACTGTCTTATTTGACTTTCTCAGGACTTAAAACTGTTTTTTGGGGGCAGACCCCCACGAGACCCCCCATCGAGTCATCCGTGAGCAGAGCATAAAGTTGGCATGCCTATTACAGCTGAATGCGGCGATTACCATCTTGTTCAGCAAAACGCCTCACAAACGTATTTAGATCCAAAGCTTTAGTGCGTTTTGATTCAATGCTGAGTACAGCCAAACTTGACAGTCTCTTCTCTGTCACCGTCCCGTTCAAATAAAATCGCCGCCAATCACATTTCCATGCTCGCGCCGGGGTTACAAGGCTCGCGTCTTGTGCTGCATTCACTTGCACTCGGACATTAGGGATTTTCTCTCATAAATGTCCGATGAGCCAAAACTTTTCTTTCAAAACAAAGCTAATATTCCGGGCCAAATATTATTGCTGGCTGGCCAACAAGGGCCCGTGGGCCGCCTGTTTCCGACCCATGAACTAGTTGTTCATTAACATATTAGAGTCAAACTACTAGCTTATCGGTTATGAAGAAGACTTCACTTTAAAATAGGGAACCTATTCTGAGTTAGAAATACCACATTTTGAGTTATTTTGACACAAATAACACTTCTGGTTTCATGTCTTGTTACATAAGAATAGACCATATTTGTTAAGTGCTATGAGAGAATGCCTTATTAGGCCCATATTGAGCAGAGCATATTAAGACCCAAACTCATGTACAACAACTTCCTTACTTGCAACAAATAAGCACTAATTAGAGGGTTATTGAGGAAAAACTCTCAACTAATGGCTTGTTACTTGTAGAATATGGTCATGTAGAATCAGGCATTAATAAGTGTTTTATAATGACTAATAAAGAGCCAATATACTGCTAATATGCATGTTAATTAACAACTAGTTGATGGCGAATATGTGTACCTTAAAAGAAAGTGTTACCATAACTTTTATATAAAGTGTTTATTTGTGAAACTGAGCCATACAGTCCTGAATTTCCCTAAGGGGGTGAATAAAGGTCTATCTTATTCGTCTGCCTTTGTGTGTTTATATTATGGTAATCCAGTAATATAACGCTTTCAAATTTAAAAACACTCTAATCGTAATCCCCCTATGGCAGTGCTTCTCAAAGTGTGGTCCGTGAGCACCCCCTTGTGGCCCGTGAGTATATTGGTAACATTTCACATTTGAAATAAATAAATACATTTAAGTTTTCCGCACACTCGCAGGAACATCTCCGCAATGGAGCTAGCGTAAGTTTCACTTTCGATTGCATGATATAGCCCAGCGCAACACCTTCATCACACATGTTGCCACTTGTTTGCACCATTTTCAGGCAATTTGTAATCTGTTCTAGAAAAACAATGTGATTTTGGATATTTGTGGAGTTAGGTGTTTTTTTTATTGGTCCTTGGTATGAAGAAGTTTGAGAAACACTGCCCTATAGCTTTCAGGCTATGTGTGCCTTTATTTGCACACAGTAGAATCTATTTTTGATTGAGATCTGTTTTACAGAAAACAAAATCAATACGGAAAATTACCGTCCCATATTATAGAAGCATTTATCGCTACCAGATGAATTATCTTAGTATAAAAGCCACAGACAGAAGGCTCAATGACTTCCAGTTATTAGAGAGCGACACCATGATGAGTCAGTATTCTCCGTTAGTACGTTGTGCTACATTGACGAGCTAACTATGAATTATTTATGTTAATGCACTGAGTATCAGAGCACATTCCTATGTGTATGCATGTGTTTGACACCTGTGTGTTTCTCACCTCCTCTTTGTATGCGGTGAGCTTTGGCGTTGCTTTGCTCCGAGTGTTCCGGGTGTTCTCCACCTCCACTTCTTCCTACAAACACACACAAGGACAAACGAAATGAAGACACACACATCAACAAAGTCAGTGTGTACCGCGTCTTCTGGACCAGAGGGTTAGTAATATTACAACCTACTGACACTACCTCACAGGATATATATTATTATATTTAGATGTTACTACTTAAATAGAGTCTCCACCTATCTATCTATTCATCCATCCATCTATCTATCCACCTATCTATCTATCTATCTATCTATCTATCTATCTATCTATCCATCTATCTATCCACCTATCTATCTATCCATCCATCCATCTATCTATCCATCCATCCACCTATCTATCTATCCATCCAACCATCTATCTATCTATCTATCCATCCATCCATATATCCATCAAACCCAACAAGCAGAGAGGTTTGGAAGCCACCAAAAATAATAACCACAAAACATTTCGTAACAACGTGATGTTTGGTGTGATGGAGGCCAATCATTAAGGCAGACATCAGGAGAAAAAGCATTCAGACACTTTTTGTGCAGCGGCCTCAGCGGTCGCTCTGTTCCACTTTTACCAGCCGAAATAATTTTCAAGAGGAGAAAAAAGCCTGCAATTTACTGTAATGTACCTGCCACAGGAGCTCTGAGAGGTGACAAGCCCAACTGCAGTCCAAACACGCTGTGTGTCTCACAAACACACCATTACATCTGCACTTTCACATCGCTAAACTAAGGGAACAAATGTGAGAGTATATGGTGTTTTATGCAGTTTAAGCTCCTGGGCTTCATTGTGTTTTATCCTCAGGACAGATAGTTTATAGACAATATCATCCAATTAAAGTGCAAATACAATTTTGGGGAAAAGCTTTTGGCTTTCAGGGAAAAAAGTAAAAGAACATATTTTGACAGTACAAAAACCCCCCAAAAAAACATTTAAACCCCAGGCATGCCAAGGATAACCAACTACAGGGACATAGTCTGCCTCCTGATGGATGGGGATTTGAATGAAATGATGGTGTATGAGTGAATGGAAATGATTGCTTTCTTTGTTTGTGAAATTACTTTTTTAAAGAAACGTTCAGTTCTCAGGTTCCTGGTCTACTCTTGCTGGACACGGACACACGTGTATTGGATTGTATATTAGTGTTACTCCGTTTTCCTCAGAGCTTTCAGCATCAGAGACAAGCACAGTGGATTTAGTTTCAACAGTTTTTTCTTTACGGTGGTTCCAACGTTTGCCATGGAAGACATCTCCAGCTCCCGGTGTCTCAGCAGAGCAAAGACTATTCAAAAGGACTTCTCCCACCCAGGCTACACACTGTTCTCTCCCCTGCCTTCTGGTAGGAGATACAGGAGTTTTAAAACACAGACAAACGGGCTGAAAAACAGTTTTTACCCCTGGGCCACCAGGCTGTTACACCACAAATCCCAAGTGCAACATACATGTAATTAAACAACTCATTAGCACTTTAAAAAAACGTTTTAATGCACTTACATTAATTATTCTTAATACAGCTTTTTGTAGCTTCATGCTATAAATGCTAAAATATGCTAGATTTCTTGTAATGACAAAGGCTTTCTATTCTATTCTCTTCCACTACTGGGGAAAGTAACCTCAAATAACTCAATTGACACTCTTTGGTAACTGGGAATACTTGGGAAAGCAAAAGTGATATCTTCTTCTTCCTGTTTTGGTTCCCTAATGGTTAACTTTCGTCCTTTTTTGACATAAATGGAGGCTTCATTTTCACAGGACGATTTCTCTCAAAGACTCAATTGTTTGTGGTTAAATCTTTGGTAACTTCCTGTCTTTCTTATGTTACTAGTTAAGTTGTTTGGTTTTCCATTGGTTCCTCGCTGTGCTCTTGGCTTGTCTGAATAAAAAAAATCAAGAAATATCTTTCCTTTTTGTTGCTCATCGACCATTTTAAGTATTCATTTATCCTTAAAGCTGCAGCAGTGAAAAGCCTCCCACGAGCAGAAGAACTTCGATTCACTCTGATTAAAAACTAGCCGTTGGCGACGAGGCTGACCTGTTAGAGGAGTGGGCTTTTTGTAATCCCAGGTACACACACTCCAATTTAAAAAAGCAGAAAGAAGGGTCGAAGCATGCGGAGTCATCGGTGACTCATGGGATGTTATCTGAGGAGGCAGGGAATGGAGAAAGACAAGTACAGAAGGGTAGATCTGTAGAGATAAAATTGTGAAGAAAGGACATAATGGAGCTGAGCTGAAGTGTGTGTGTGTGTGTGTGAAAGAGAGTGAGGAAGAAAGAAGTGGAAAGATACAGATGAGTAGTGTAGTGATAAGTGATGGCGATAAACCGTAATTGGAGTGTGAGAGCGGCGCAAAGTAAACAAGATGAAGTGTGTGTGTGAGATGAGATGATAGAGGGAGCGTGTGGAGAAAGTAAATGAGGCATGAGATAATGTGAATCAAGACTGGCGACAAAGAAAGATGGAGAGAAGATAGAGAGGAGAAGATCGTTTTTTTCCGATAGATCTTTGAAGAACAGATTCTAATACTGCAGAGTAAAAAAAAACGTGTCTAGTCATTACATGTTTAATATATATATAGTTTAAACCTCCCTTCCTTAAATACAACTGTGTAAATGGGACAATCTGGGCCTTATTAAATGGATGTATTGGATCAATTTGTTGCTATTACTGGTCAATGTAGTCACAATATATATCAATAATGGTCGGGTTAATATTAGACAGCTGAGACAAATTAAGATCTGAGTACTTCTACTTTTACCAAGTACAAGATCTGAGTACTTCTACTTTAAGTCGAGTACAAGATCTGAGTACTTCTCCCACCTCTGAATATAAGTTATCTAAGTGGAGTATTTGAGTGTTTCTGACGGGTCAACAGGCCCGTCAGAAACACTCAAAACACCAATATCTAAAAATACTAGGGATGCACGATATTGGTTTTTTGAAACCGATACCGATACCGATAACTTCCTGCTTCTCAAGACCGATACCGATACCGATAACCGATAATAATATTATATATATATATATATATTAAATGTACCTGCTGCAAAGTGTCCCTACTGTAGGCTATTTTTATTATGTACAGCACTTTGGCTCGACCAAAAATCGCTTATAAATGTGCTATATAAATAAAACTTGATTTGATATTAAATGTACCTGTAGTTTTTGCACACCTGGTGGTAAAAAAAAGACTAGTAGTGAGCAAATGACATGAGCATTACTACTATGAACAAAACAAAGCCAAGAACAGTTTTGACTCTTCAAAGTGACCATATTTATTTTCCCAAATAAACATAATTGAGTCAATCAGTCAATGTTTGTAGTCTTTGTCCAGCCACTGCGCCGTCAGACCTAGCATGCTAACGGGGCTAACATCACTGGTCCATATGTCCGTGGTGAAACGTATGTCCCGTATATCGTTATCGATCAGAGTATGAAGGAGTGTGGCGATCTCATTATACTTGGCTGGTAAACACTCCTCTGAAAAGTGGCGGCGGCTTGGAATGATAAACCTGGGCTCCAAATGATGAATTAGCCGACTGAATCCTTTATCTTCGACGAGGGAGAAGGGCTGGTCGTCAAGCGCCATCATTTCTATGATGAAGTTAGAGATCGTTTTAGCCCTGGGGTCGTCTCTGGCAAACTTCTTGCCTTTTTCAAAAGCCTCGTTGATAAGTAAAAGCCCCGGTGCATTTGCAGCTGGATTTGGATTAGCCGCTAGTTTAGCAGCGCAGGCATCTTCGTACGCTTTAAACACACCATCGTAGCGATGGCGATGTTTCTGACATGACTGATCAGGTTGGAAGTATTGTAGGTCGTTGACTTTTTCCCTCCTCGTGGAACTTCTGCATTGCATTTGTTACAAATAGCAAGCGAACTGTCTACCTCCGAAACTTTAAAATAGTCCCATACCACCGACGACATGTTTGTTTACTCTCCTGGCTTCACGGCCGCACAGGCATGAGTTAGGGAGCGCTGGATTTGTGAAAAACTCCCCTCTTCCTATACCACTAATACCACAGTACTGGCAAAACGGGAGGAGCCAAGTGAAAAACAAGCGCCCCTCATCCCAATCCACCCACACCGCAGTATTTTTTTCTTTTTTTTACCCAAAAAATATATTGTATGTTATCGGTGCTATTAATACTGGTATCGGGTTTATCGGTATGACGTCATAATTCCTAATATCGGGCCGATAATTATCGGGCCGATAATTATCGTGCATCCCTAAAAAATACAGATAAATGTTTTCTGGGACAGCGGCGATGTCTCCTCTGAAGAAAAGGACATCTCGACGTCGTCAATAAATAATTACGAATCATCTGCTCAACAGCGAGGCATCGAGAACGACTGAGAGGATAAAGGGGAGTGGGAGGAAAGACAGAAAGACATGAAGTGAGAGAAGTAAAGGCTGAAAGAAGAGTGATGGTGCGTGGTCACAGTGTGCCGGTTAACAACACTGCATTGTCTGGGAGAAAGATTGAAGGTGCAGGAGTCTGGACGGCAGACTACACCTACAAATATCAATCCCAAAAGATAGGAAGCACCCTGCCTGCATGTCACTAGGACAATATCTAGCACTCTATTTAAGAGGGAGCAATTAACTTCATTCCATTGATTCTGACAATATAATTACTTTTAGAATAATAAAAAACAATACGACTTGGACCAGAAGATTGGAAGCATCTACTTTGAAGGCAGGGAACAGAAGGGGGAACACTTCCCATGTGACAGGCTTTGAAATGTAATTGCTAAATAACAAAAGATTACATGAAAAGGAAAGTGAGATATAGATGCAGTCTGTCATACGTCTGCAATTAATAAATATAGGCATATTGTATTCCTAAGATAGTGTCCTAACTTTAGATATTATCAGTACCGTGCATTGACACTGGTGAGTGATAATGATCTGCTTCATTTAATGAACGCAGATAATGCAAAGATCAATGAAGATGAATAACCCAGGCATGAAAGAGGCCGGTCTGAGCTTCGTCTGAAGATAACGGCCCGTCCACACAGCGGCGTGCGTTGACGCTTCACCATTCACTTTGAATGGGGTGACGTCACTTTTCTTCGAACTGCATTGTGGAAGCGACGTGGAGCGTTGCTGGCGTGGCTCGCTGCAAAAGTTGAGCAATGTTCAACTTTTGACGCCTCGGCAGAAGCGTCAGCCAATCAAATCATATGCCAGTACATGCTCTAGCCAATCAAACCGCTGCTTGTGTGTCCGGGGCGGGAGATTCATGTGATTGGTTGTTGGTCGAGTTTCAGACACGCCCGCCGGCAAGCGTCAACGCACAACGCTTTGTAGACGGGCCGTAAAAGTCAGTTTAGAAAAAAGGTCAGAATCCTGAGAAAAGTCAACATTTCAGAGAAAAAGTTCAGACATCCGAGAAGTCAGAATTTTGAAAAAAAAGTAAGAAATCTGAAATAAATCACATTTTTGAAAAAGGTCAGACGTTTGATCTGGATGTCAATAATCTGGATAAAATCTTAATCCTGAAACAAAAGACAGTACTCTGTAAAAATGACAGAATAATTTGTTTTAAATAATTCAGAAATATGAGGTTAAAATTCAGAAAAAGTATAAAAGAAATACTTTAATAGAAATCCCTCTGATCGACGGAGATTGGAGAAAAAGTCAGAATGCTGAGAAAAGTCATTTTTTATATAAAAAAAGAAAATCAATATTCTGGAAAAATTGCAGAAATATGAGAAAAGTCACATTTCTGAAAAAGGTCAACAATGGCGTTGAGATTAGTTACCGTCTTCATCGTTTAAATGGAATATTTTCCCTAATGTAAACAGTAAAGGTTAAACTGTTCCCCATTGCACACATTATCATGCAATACTGTAGGAACAACAAGTTTGAAGTCAATCTAATATCAAGTTTTATTTTGAAAGCAGCAAAGTGTTGGACGAATCTTTAAGGCTATCATTTTAGTATTTACATTTGAAGATTATATTGAGATATGATGCTTCTTTCATTTTTTATTTGTCAATATCCACATTTTGAATGCAAATAAATACAATTTGCAGAACACTGGCACCGACTACAGTTGTTCTAGAACAGGATGGGTGCTGCTTAAATGTGTTATCTTTCCATCTGTTACTGCCCAGTGAACAGGGATAAATGATTCGACTGCAATCTGCTGAGAGCATTTTGTGCCTGTGGTCATACAAGTGGATCTGTAATAGAAATCCTACTCTTTGACCCCAAGTTATCCGCTCAAGTGTCCTTGAACAAGAATCCCAACAATTTCCAGGAGCACTTCTCTGTGGCTACAACTCAACTCTGACCCCCTGCAGGAGGGACAGGATACAGATAGATTGTTTTTCCCCAAACACATCAGGAGTCTGTGGCCGACAGCACTCACACCAAAGCTACTTCAGAGATATCCTCTGGTCACCAGACTGCACATCAAGAGACTCTGAAAACTGAAGTGAACACTTAAGCTCATCAACAATCCAATAACCATCTGATTGAGGAAAGGCTGCACGAAAATATGTAAATACTAGGGGTCGACCAATTATCGGCCTGGCCGATTATCGGGGCCGATATTCCGCATTTGACCGATTATCGGTATCGGCCTTTTTTTAAATCAAATTGCCGATAAAGCTTTGGCTCTGAAGCGGCCGTTTCTCTGGCTGCAGCTGCAGTCACCACTCTGTGTACACGAGCAATGTCCCGCCCACAGCGCTATCTGATATTACTGAAGTGTCAATCAACACTGAAGATTTTCCGGGCGGGAGCC
>CALSBZ010040150.1:0-10089 GCA_943591055.1 Gobionotothen gibberifrons | reverse complement strand
GGCGGGCAACATATGTTGAATCTGAACCAAAGGAGTCGTACGAGCTGCAGACAGAGATAGAGAATCTGACGACTGAACTACATCCGACCTTCTGTTCCTCCGGGCGCTTGTTTGATATGCTCTCCGTGGGGGGGGTGAGTATTTATGTGTGTATAAATCACTTAAGTGACTGTGTGCGTCTCCTTAGCGGCGGTATTTATGATTAATGAGGTTGTTTTCTTTCCCCCCCATATGTCAACGCCACATGCATGCAAGCGGGTTCTTTATCATCTATACTAGATGATTTATAGCTACAAGAATAACCAGTGGTGGATTTCAATATGGTGGAAAGTGTGCCTTTTAGTTTGACAATAAGAATTAAGTAAGTTTTTATTAGTTTGAAAGTTAGCTTTTTAGTTTAAAAAATAAATGCATTTTTTTATATTCATATTTTGGCTTTTTTGTTATTCTATGTCATATTATTTAGACTCCAAAGTCCTTCAGTTGCACAGATAATAACTAGGTTTATTTTACTGTCTATTGAGAAACAAATAATGAAATATATTTACTGCAACTGTGTACATTTATCATGATGCAATTGAACAAAACCCTGTTGAAGAATATTGAAATATTGGAACGGATGCTTCATTAAGTTTGAAGTTAATTAACTATGTCTTGATGTATTATTTGAGTATTCTCTACGTTATAGTACAAAGTCATAATTTTAAGGTGCATTTGAGGCCAAGTTCCACAAAGCAGATTGTTAAAATGACTTGCATTGGTTCTTTATATTTGGAAATATGTCTGTGACGTTTTTTAGATCTGATTCATATCGATGTGTGATGTCTTCTTGTAAACCCAAGCTGTGCAGATATGTGTTTACGTTTGTGAAAAGCCTCCGAGAGCCAAGTGTAACCGAGGCATTAGCCTACTTCCCTTTAATTAGTCGGAACAAACAAATTAACACAAGTGCAGCTCCTCCGCTGATTTAAATCAAGCGACGGTGAGGGAGGCTGTGTCCTGAAAACAACCCTTTAGAGCAGCTGAGTCTAACTCACAGGAAGATATCTATTAGCTTCTGGGATTAGTTTCAAGAAACCGTGTGACCTTTGAACGAACATCCGCAACATTCATCTGTTCGCAACTTACACATTATTCATCTAATATATCACAGTGTATATGCAGGAATCCTGAAGTCAGATGTCAGACCCTTTCCATACATTTTAAGACCTCATCTCCACTTGGAGTTCTAACCGGTTACCTTGGCGACACACTTCACCTCACATTGACTATATACAGTATTGATTGTCCTTCCTCCTTATCTTCCAACCATTTGGACGCAGACTTGCATTTCCCCATAACGATGTTGCTTAGCAACCGGCGTAAATGGAGCTTTGCGCGCTATCAAGCAGTGAGCGTGCGATGTCCTGTTCAGATGACGTCAAACCCAACGGGATGCCATCAATAAAGTACACAGAATCACACTACACACCTACGCAATGATTACATTCAGGCACACTGTAGAATACAACCTCTTTGGACCATTCATATACTTATTGGAAACAAGCTACAACATGTAATACCTTGGAAAATGCCGTTTAATACTTTTTAATAGCCTTCATTTTCGCTAAATTGATTTATCAACTTTAATACTTTTTAAGCCCCGCGGACAACCTGCATCAACCATCGATTTTCAGACACGTCAACTCTTCAGAAATCACCCCTGCTGATGTATTTAATGTCGTAGAACAAAACGTGATCAGTCTCTTCAATGTGTTTCAACAACAGACCTTATTTCCAGATATTTTCCCAAAACTAGTTAAAAGAAAATAGTCGTGTACCTCCTTCTGGACCTGCTGGATCTGCTTTTTGTAGTCGGCCAGTTTCTCTTTGAGGTCTGACGAGTCGTCCTCCTTCCTCTGAAGGTCGACGCTCAGACTCTTCACTTTGTCCGAGTCCTGCTTGGTGCTTTCTTTTAGTCTGGGGAGGAAGAGAGGAGAGATAACGATGAGCTGCAAACCCATTCTTCAAAAGCAGACAGCAGAGAGCACCGTGACCTCCTGAACAGCTTCTTCACACACTCTCTAAGACAGCGGTTAAATAAATAAGATGCTCCCGTAATAGGAAGAAAATGTATTTTACAATGACAGAATGATATAGTTTGATACAGGATATAGATAACATAGAGAGTTTCTTACCCTTTATCTCCAGAGAGAGTAGGATAATAAACTTCACAGGACAACACACTGAAGAATGCTCTCTGATTTGATAAAGTCCCATATAATGATATTACATTCCAGGTTGTTGTTAGCATCCTAAAGAGCTAGCCATCCCACAACACTTGCTAATGGAGGACTAGAAGTACACCATATTTTTATTAAATGTGTTGTCAATTGAATTAGAGTTGAAAAAGGGCATTTCAACTCATGTTCGGATCCTTCTTCGAGCATCGTGACTGACTGGGAGAGCAACAAATCCATATCAAATACGAAACCCTAAAATAGGGGAAAACTGCCATTAAATATAAAATAGCCGACTTCCTGTTGGGTTTGCAGTCTTGCTTCAATATACTTTCTTTGTCGTTCCCATGCGTTACATGTTCCCACCAAATGTCATACATGTAGGACATTTGCTAGAATAGAGGTAGGTGGCGCTGTTGCCCTAATGCCGTCTTTTGAGTGAATGTTTATGAATAAATCCAGAGCAGAGTTTGAGAAATCTCTTTCTGACAGCTGGTCAAAAGTTTAGATACACTTGGAAAAGAACATGTGTTTCATGACAGTCTTGACTTTTCATTAATTTCTGCTAGGGGTGTAACGGTATCCGTATTCGTCACGGTTCGGACGTCACGGTTCGGACGTCACGGTTCGGCACATGCAGTCACACGGCGAATACGCCTTTTTTTACGAGTGGGAAACAAGTCTGTCACTCAGGGCAGTAATACACTATATATAATCCAGGGGGCGGTATTGCGCCGAAAAGCCAGCCGCCCGTAAATAACAGATCAAGAAGAAAACACAACAAAACACAATACATGAAGAAGAAAAGTTAGCAGCTATGGCCATAGATGGCGAGTTCAGATAACACACAGGAGCTAGAACCCACCTGCTTCTTTTAAATCAGCTGTGTGGGAACATTTCGGGTTCCCTGTGGACTACAATAACGATGGGGAGCGAGTTGTGGATCGGACGAGAGTGGTGCGTCGGCGGTGTGTCGCCGTTGTTACAGCGGTGCGTGCGGTATGCTAGTGGTAACACGTCAAACATGCTCCATCACATCCGAGTCAGTCTCAGTCCCCAGCGAGAGGGTTTTCTCGACGGCAGGTGACATAGTTACCGCCAACAGATCTGCCCTCACTACTGACAACGTAGACAAACTCATCTTTTTGAAGAAAAACTTGAAAATAGAGTAAAGCTTGAGTACCTTTATGTAGGCATAATGGCCTCACACACTCACAAGTTAATTACACATGTTAGACATTGCTCCTAAAGGTACAGATTTTATTTAGTTTGATATTTATCATTGTATTTAATTTATATTTTGACATCAGGAGATGTTATACAGTTCTGTATTGCCTTTTATTGATTGTGATTGAAACACTTTCTTATTATTTATTTTAATATTTTCAAGACATTCTTTTTAGTTGTACAGCTTATTGAACCTTTTTGTTTGACATCAGCCATTATAAATACTAGGGCCATCTGAGTGTGTGTTACTGTTTGTGGTTTGTTTTTAACTGTGCAATACAGTTAATGATTCCAAATGTTAGAGTTCCTTATTTTCATACCAAAACTTGCACTACTGTTAAAAATAAATAACAGCAAAAAAAAATTATGCATTTGGGACTTTTTTTTGCTTTTCCTTGTTGTACCGAAACCGTACCGAACCGTGACCCCCAAACCGAGGTATGAACCGAACCGTGACTTCTGTGAACCGTTACACCCCTAATTTCTGCAACTCTTATTTTTCTGTGACAGAGTGATTGGAACAAGATCCATACTGAGCTTCTTTGACTTTTCCATTGTAGTGATGTGGCTGAGTCTAATGAATAGGCGCGTTCACACCAAGTACTTTTCCCACAAAGGTTCATCTGTACTTGTGAGTTCAGATCGCGTTCACACCGGAATAAGTTCCTGAGGGAGGATTAGGCAAATGAAGCTGCTGACGTCACTTCTTCTTCTTCGGGTTTACTGGCAGGCCGCAAACCACTTCACGGCGTATACTGCCACCCGGAGTCCCCGGCCGGAAGTCCCCGGAGTTTCTACTGAAGCCTTCCGAGTAAATCTCCAGAACGCCGACACCTCCTCATCTCCACCGCTCCCATGTTTTATTTTGTGTTGCCATAAGTTATTCTCTCTGCGTTTGTGCGCTGGGCTAATGACGCTAATAATGCTAATAATGCTAATGCGAGGATAATAAAATGGCGGCTTCACAAAACTTTTTTGGAGTTTTACGGGGCGTGGTTTGCAATCCGCCCAGCCAATCACACATAGGAACCTTTTTCTCTAGCAGGGACGGAAAAGGGACTGAGAAGGTGTTCATGAACTTATTGTAGTTCCGGATTTTTTTGGTGTGAACGCGACATTTCGGAACTATATCGGAACTAAAGTGGGAAAAGTACTGCGGTGTGAACGCGCCTAATCCTATGAGCCCTGTTAGAGACATTTTCTGTGTTGACAATGAGTATTATTTTCTTATTAATTTAGATCTTAATATATTCTTTCCATTCATGTATTAGTACCGAATTGAATATTCGGAGAAAAACTTTGATTCACCGCGAGCCACACCTGTGATATAAGGAAGGGGTGGGACTGAGCGTGAGGAGGAAATTGTCTCCAGCAATGAACGGGGAATCGGAACAGTCTTTGACCTCACGCTACACTGATCATTTTGTTTGTTTAAATATTGTATATTTGTTTAAATATTTAAAAGAGTTACCAACTATAGTCAATTATAATAACTCACAAGAAGTTAAGAGACCATGTCACGAAGTTAGATTGACACAAGTTTCTACATCGCCAAAATGTATCATTCATGTCGCTGTATGTATATTTTTGACCCGGCAGATTTGATCACATTTTCAGAAGAGCCATTATAAATTCATAAAAGAACCAAACTTCATGATTTTAGTTTTGTGACAAAGTAGTATGTGCTCCAATCCCTCTATCACAGAAACATAAGAGTTGTAGAAATGATTGAAAAGTCAAGACTGTCATGAAATACATGTTCTTTGTATGCAAACTTTTGACCGCAACTGTATATAACCTGAGCTATTTTAAAAGTCCCCTACAAAAACATGTCTCTGAAGTGTCCGATCAAATCCGATCAGCTCATTTTCAGAAAGGTTTTTATATAAATGGATCAGGACAAATAGAGGGGGTCTTGTTCCTGAAACTTTCCAAAGGTCTTAGCACACATGGAAAAGTGGATTTTGCCTAATAGGTGACCTTTAAAAGTTCTAACATAACATTTCGCGGTACTTCCAGCTTCATAGTGTTGGCAACTCAACTAAAATTGGATAGTTTATTTTCTAGTCTTTTAAATGATTCAATGTTTGTGTCTTTTAAATGATTCAATGTCTGTTCATGCTGCTGCAACGCAAACATTTCCCAAATTGGGATCAATAAAGTACTTTTTATCTTCATCTTATCTTAAAGGTGACCTATCATACAAAATGCACTTTTGTACGTCTTTTATACATGAATATGTGTCCCCGGTGTTCCAGGGAACTCACCAAGTGTCAGAAAACACAACCCTCTCTATTTCCCTCCATACCCAAATCTCTAAAAAAAGGGGCTGCAACGGATCTGATACAGACTGATACAGATTTGAACACTTCTATGACGTCACAGAAGTGGCGCTACGGCTATTGGGCCAACTCCACCAATCAGGAGGAGACAGCCACGGACATTGCCGTTCGAAAGTGCTGGAGACGCTGTAGTACATATGCCAGGCCTGTAGATGGTGCTGTTCTCACAGAATCAGCCCATGAAAAGACTGTGTTAAATTGAGCGAAATGAGGAATGGCTAAAATGAATGATCTGTTTGGTATTTAGAAAAATATAAATATGCCTTATATAGGTATGGCCCTACACTATATTATTCAAATATAGCATGATAGGTCCACTTTAAAATAAGGGGTTACCTGTTGATTTCCTCGCCTCTCTTCTCCAGCTCCACGTCTTTCTGAGCGATGGCTTCATGAGCGACGGCCATCATTTCCCTGCGTCTCTCCGCCTCTTTCCGTCTGTTCTCCTGCAGCGTTTGGATCGCTTCCTCCTCCCGACGCTCCTTCAGGGAGGCCATCTTTGCCTCCAGCTGTTTCTCCATCTCTGCCTCTCTCTCTGCGGACGCTTTAGTCACCGCTGCTAGCTTCTCCTCCAGATCGGCCTCTCTCTCTGCGGACGCTTTAGTCACCACTGCTAGCTTCTCCTCCAGCTGTTTCTCCATCTCTGTCTCTCTCTCTGCGGACGCTTTCGTCCCCGCTGCTAGCTTCTCCTCCAGCTGTTTCTCCATCTCTGTCTCTCTCTCTTCCTCCATGTTTGAAACCTTGGCCTTCAGGGATGTGATCTCAGTTTGCAGATCAGAGTTCAGCCTCTTCAGATCTTCTTCAGCAGCAGCAGCAGCAGCGGCGGAGGAGGAGATGTTTGATTCTGTTAGCTTAGCTTCTTCTAGCTGTGCTTGAAGCGACTCCGTGCTTTGCTCCTGCTCACTGAGCTTTAACTTGAGGTCGTTCACAGCCTCGCTGAAGGTCGTCTCCTGCACACTCAGTTTGTGTTTGAACTCATCCAGATGCTTTTGGGATTCCACTTCCTGCTCTCGCAGCTTCTCGTTGAGCTCCTTTGATGCCAGGATGTGTTCCTCGAGTGTTTCTCTCAGCTGCTTCACGTCTCCAGCGTCATGTGCTTCCTCCGGCTGCAACATCTCCTCCAGCTCCTCCAGCTGCTTCTTCAGATCTTCAATCTGTTGTTTTAAAGCTGATTCTTGTTGATTTTGCTGTTGTTGTTGTTGTTCTTTTGCTTGTCCGAGATCTTCCTCCAGCTCCAGCATTTCTCTCTCGTTGTTCTTCTTTTCCTCGGCCAGGTTCTTCCTGAGCTCGGACACTTCTTCTCTCAGTTGCTCATCCGACGTGGCTGAAGTCTGCACTTCCTGTTTCAGGCTTTGCACTTCCTGTGTCAGGGTGAGAACCTGGGAGGTTTTCTGCTCCAGTGTTTCAGTGGTTCTCTCCATCACATTGGTCCCCTGTGGTCATTTACAAAGACATCACTCTCTTTAGTCATGCATCAAAGAGACTATTTAATTAAAACACACAAACTAGGGCTGCTCGATTATGGCAAAAATCATAATCACGATTATTAAAAACGATTCAATGTACTTTGAAAACATCCATTTATTGAAAAAAAGAATGTTAACAGTTGATTACCCTGAACTTTAAGTTTAATTCAACTGAAAAACCAATACAAAATATATTTTTTTTAAATGTAATAAAAATAATAATAGTTTTATTTCGATTACGTTGTTTTTGTAATCGTTGCGAGCCAAAAATCGTAATCGAGATTAATTAATTGCACAGCCCTAACACAAACACCTTTCTACTATTTGTCTTACTACAATCAAATACTCAAATGTCAGCGGTTATCCAGCTCCATATTAGACGATGACTCCCACCCTCTGCACTCAGAATTCAAGCTTAGCTAGTCGTCCCAAAGAGTAGAACGAATAGAGAGGCGAAGTCCCTCCCCTTCCGGTGGGACTCATGAGACCTTATTTCTGAAAAAGTATGCATTGAAGTCAATGGAGAGAGAAAGATTTGAATTGTGCCACGAATTACACATATGATGTTTGTCAATCTTAAATAATAATTTCCATGTCAAAAAAGTCACAGTTTCTCGTAAAACTGTTGAAATATAAGACTATGAAAAATACGCAACTAGAAAGACTACAAATCCCAGAATCCCGGTCCCGCATGCTGGCTCTTACGAACCGACTAACTCCCCTTGTGTGTATGTACAGCTCTCAACATGCCCAGACTTGGAGTGATTTTCACCTCTTTCAATACTTTTCACCTCATTCTGAAAGAAAGAAGTGAAATGTGCCAACGTGACGGCCGTCTTGGTGTGTGGTGCGAGACGGGAGATGTAGTTCATTGAGCGGTTTCACACAAACAAAGTGTTACTTCACAGTTTTATTTTTTTGACTTGTTAAATTATCTTTTAAATTGACAAACATCATGTGTGTAATTCGTGGCACAATTCAAACGGGATCGAAAGATAATCTTTCTCTCTCCATTGACTTCAATGCATAACTTTTCGGAAATAAGGTCCCATGGAGCTCCACCGGAAAGGGAGGGACTTCGCCACTCTATAGATGAGAGTAACACCGACGTCACTTCCGGGCGAAAATTACGGCCCCGCAGTATATGCTCCGACCGTCCACACTCACAACAACGGCCTACAGACATAAATAAACCAGCGACTGTATTTGCCATGACACAGACAGGCTGTGGTTTGTACTCGTTTAACTTCTGTGTAGTTTCTGAACAGATATGAGGAGCTGTGAGCTCTGAGGGCTAACGGCTAACGGCTGATGTTGGTTTTATGTGGTTCGCATTGAAGATGACGTTACAGCTCCGCCTACACTGCGTTGCTATAGTTACTTCCCCAGCTACTAAACTGTAATGGAAACGTAGCATAAAGTGAGCCAGTCCTAACAAGGCCTAACAAGGCCTAACGAGGCCTAGCCATACCGAGCGAGGCCCTTTAGTGGAAATGCGCCATAAGTGGGAAGTTGAGCCGCAACAGGTTGATTTACAGGTTAAACTTGAAAAAGATCACACTGTGTAGCCCACCTGCTGCTGGCTGGCTTTCGTAATTGTTTTACTTTGTTCATTAAACATCTTAAACTTTAACTTTAGTACAGACAAAGTACTAAGCCTAGTCTAAGGGTGCATTCACACCTAATAGTCCGTTTTCTGGTGCGCTCCAGACTACAGTTTGTTGCATTGTTTCATTTTTCTGAAGGTTCGGTTTGCGTTCACACGGGAAAACTCAAATGGACTATAAACTTTAAACAAGTCATGTGCTCGGAAATGCTGTTCAACCATTGGTCAGACATTAAGGGGGTACAAACGCAATTTCTCCCGGAGCCTCCGCCCTGGAGCATCGGCAGGTTATTCTCATGCTGCTGTTAATCTGGAGATCAACAGACACTAGCGGCCCGCGCATATGAATATATAATCAGACAACGTGCGTTAAAAAACATTATATCACATATAATGAGACGTTCTGCAGTGAGGAGGGGGTTTCTTGAAAGACTCTTTCGCTAAAGATTTTTGAAGACATCCACGTTCTTGTGACTCCTAAATACTACGCTTCCTATGTGTTGGTGCGGACTGCATTCACACCAGAGATGAACCGCTCCAGAGTTCACTAGCAGGAGCTCCGAGACTTTGTTCACACCAACCCAGGGTTCGATTCAACCGGACTATACAAGGCTGGTGTGAACGCACCCTAAGCCTCTCCAGCCACACCATTTAGTATGAATTTGAAAGGTTGAATTACAGATTCAAACTTCACAGAGATCACACTGCTTGACCCACCTGCTGCTCGCTGGTTTCCAGTCTAGACGTCTTCTCTCTGACTTCCTGTTGGAGTGTTTCTCTGTCCTCCATCAGTCGTCTCACCTCCTTCCTCTCCTCCTCCAGGCGAAT
This sequence comes from Gobionotothen gibberifrons, assembly GCA_943591055.1. Classification (NCBI taxonomy): domain Eukaryota; kingdom Metazoa; phylum Chordata; class Actinopteri; order Perciformes; family Nototheniidae; genus Gobionotothen; species Gobionotothen gibberifrons. Next base: position 401 of record CALSBZ010040150.1, on the reverse strand, counting down.
CTCAGCCTCCTGTCTAACTCTGCTTTCTCGACAGAGAGAAGCAACGACCTCCATCCTTTGTTTACTCTCTTCTGAGAGCTCTGCAACGGCCTTCTCCTTCGCTCTCCTCTCAGATTCTAGGAGCTTCTCGTTGACGCCTCTCTCCTCCTGTAAAGATGCCAGAGCCTCCTCTCTTCCTCTCCTCTCCTCCTCACAGACAGCCAACACATCCTTGGTGAGAGGAGAATTCAATCATTAGTATATTCATGTTAGCTTTAAAGAGTCCTCTCCTGCTGATGTTCAGGTGTATATCAGTATGTAGTGTCTCTACTTTAAAGAGTCCTCTCCTGCTGATGTTCAGGTGTATATCAGTATGTAGTGTCTCTACTTTAAAGAGTCCTCTCCTGCTGATGTTCAGGTGT
>CALSBZ010040149.1:3824-27616 GCA_943591055.1 Gobionotothen gibberifrons | reverse complement strand
CCAATCCGCATCACAGTATGCAACAAGTTTCAGTTTTTCATCTTGTTTCAAACACAGCTCCTGATTAATTGTGCCCTTTAAGTACCTCAATACATGTTTAGCAGTTAACCAGTGTTGTTCCTTTGGCTCTGAAAAATACTGTGACAGTTTACTGACTATCCAACTTAGATCAGGCCGTGTAGATGTCATTAAATATATGAAGCTGCCTAACACTTCACGATACTGTGTTGCATCAACAGCTTCACCATCATCATCAAAGCTTTGTTTCTGTTCACACGGGGTGGACCTTGGCTTACAGTCATTCATACCAAACTTTTCCAGTATTTTTGTAATGAATTTCTTCTGACTCATCCTTATTTCTCCTTTTTCCTGAGTAAAGTCAATGCCTAGGAAAAGTTTAAGTTTCCCAAGATCCGTCATTTTGAATTTTGTGCTCAACATTTCTTTCACAGTATTAATTGTGTGAATATCATTAGCTGCGATAACTAAGTCATCCACCCAAATAATCAGAATGATCCTCTCATTTTCTATTCCTTTACTATAGACACAGTGATCAGCTGGGTTTTGTGCAAAACCGTTCTCACAGAGATGATCATGCAACATTTTATTCCAGTTTCTTCCAGATAATTTTAACCCATACAGTGATTTATTCAACTTGCAGACTAGCTTTTCATCTGTGTCTGACTTGACCTCAAAACCTTCAGGTTTCTGTACATACAGCTCACAATCAATTGGAGCGTGTAAATACGCAGTTTTAACATCCATCTGATGTAGGTGTAAGTCATGTTGAGCTGCCAGTTGCATCAAGCTTCTTACTGATGTCATGTTTGCAGTCGGGGAAAATGTCTCCTTATAGTCTATTCCTGCCACTTGACTATATCCCTTTGCAACATATCTGGCTTTATATATCTTTTTTTTTCTGCGTTTTCTTTGATTGTATATACCAGCGGTTTTCAAACTGTGGTACTGCAGGTGGTCTGTGGAAAAAAGCTAAATAAAATCCACTTTTTACTATCAAGGATTTTCGGGGATCACCTCATATGTGACTTGCTATATCGAAATCAGTCGCATTGACCCGAAGACACATGTTGAGTTGTATACACCGTTGGAAAGAGGAGATTCCTAGCTTTCTAATGATATCAGGCAGTGTGGTCGTTGGGCTCATCGGACATTTATGAGAGAAAGTCTGTAATGTCCGAGTGCAAGTGAATGCACCACAAGACACGAGCCTTGTAACCCCTCCCCCGGCCCTGGCGCGAGCGTGGAAAATGGAAATATGATTAGCGGCGATTTCATTTGAACTGGATGGCGCAAAACGAGAAGCATACGGACCCAAGTACAGGAACGAGGTATTTGAAGTCTACAATGACAGAGAAGAGACTGTCAAGTTTGGCTGTACTCAGCATTGAATCAAAACGCACTAAAGCTTTTGATCTTAATCAGTTTGTGAGGTGTTTTGCTGAACAGAATGGTATTCATAACAGTGATTGACAGCTGATAGGAATAATATGATTGTTAATATTATCATATTAATTCAGACAAACATCGATGAGACAGTTAATTAATTATTACAGCAGTCTGCATAGATTTGGTAGCCCTGGTCTAAGAGTGAAACAAACTAATTCAGTTATTGTTCAGTTAAAATTCATTAAATTATGTCTGCCATCTTATATATTTAAGGCTTTACTGATGTGCCACAATAATGTCACCTAATGTTATTCAGTTAAAATATCAATATTTTCGATTTCCAAGTTAACATTGCAACTGCGATGACTGCGATTAAATCAGCATATATACACTTCTGCCAGGGGATGCCACCCCTCAACATCTCCTGCCACCCTCTTGCCACACCATGAATATTTTTCTAGATCCACCCCTGAGTAGGCTATATTTTTCGTTTCGTTTATTTAATAAGTTAATTTCAGGACAACTTTGGGATTTTTTATTTATTTTTTTAGATTTAAATAGATTTTGAAAGTGGAGATAGAGAGAGAGAGAGGGGGGGGGGTGACGCATGCAGGGAGAGTGAGCGAGCGGTGGTGTGTGTTTCTGAATTGAACGAAACAGCAGAGTAAACTGTCTGCTTAGTTGCAATACTGTAGCCCAAGCCTTTATGCAACTTACCCCTAGATTCCACCGGGTCCGTCTGCGACGCGTTACGGCCGCGACGCGGCGTCCGCAAGGATAGCGGTCACTCTAGTCAATGGGTGCTATTCCACCACACGCGCCGCGTTACGTCCCAGACGCGTCCCAGATGCGGCTCTGCGCAGGGCTCCTCTAAAATTGGGATGAATCCTATTTTTGTCGCGGCGCAGCCGTAAGGTAATGTCGGGCAGGCAGGAAGTGGAACGTTCAGAGCATATATAGCATATTTAAATATAAATATACACACACACAAACTAATTTTGCAGTCGCTATCCCTCCGTAGTCTTTCAAGTAGGAGGAGAAATTCCAGCGTTCTCCTCCGTTTTACAGGCACTGTGTAAATTATATATATAGAATAATTATGATGATGAATGCATTTTCTTACCACTAAAATACAGCAACATATCTTTGATTCATGTTGTTTATAACTGGGATATTAAAATTATTATTAACTTTGTCTGTACAAAGTAGCCTGCCCAGGAAATATGCCCAAATCAACAAAAACTGCGAGCCGGCAGGCAAGACGCTCCGCTTCCGTAATGCTTCTGAAACGCGCCCGGTAGGGTATGACGCCGGAGGAGGCCGGACCAAAACCGCGGCGCAGCCGTTACGCGGCGCAGCCGTTACGCGGCGCAGCCGTTACGCGGCGCAGACGGACCCGGTGGAATCGAGGGGTTAGGGCATTGTTTATGTTACTTATATGCCTGTGTGTCCATGGTTTTGAGTCTGTGTGTGTTGAGTGCGGCGCCGTCTGCTTTTTGCAGTAGAATAACTAAAGTAGGACTAAGCATAGCGGTAGTTTTTTGTAGACCTGTCTGCCCGTTGCACTGCGCGCGTGCGCACTTGTGGCATTGTTTGGGATGACCTAATTAAAATACCGTCCGCCGTCCTCTTTGAGAAACATACACAGCGCAGACAGACACCGCTCACAAAAGTATCAGAAAGGCTTCAATTTACTTTTGATTGTCTATAATTAACTATAACAAAATATCTGCGTTTTTAACACTACGTTTATATATGCACTTATTTTTACGGTTTCCATATGAGGTGGTCCGCGAAAATCCCATGAATCTCCCGCCCCAGACACACAAACACACGGTTTGATTGGCTAGAGCTTGTACTGGCATATGATTTGATTGGCTGACGCTTCCGTCGAAGCTTCAAAAGTTGAACATTGCTCAACTTTTGAAGCGAGCAACGCGAGCAAAGCGTAGCGACGCTCCCACAATGCAGTTTGGCGAAGCGTGACGTCACCCCATTCAAAGTCAATGGGCAGAAGCGTTGAAGCTTCAACGCACGCCGCTGTGTGGACGGGCCGTTACTCTGTAGCAGTAGTCAATATTTACATACTTCTGGTCGTCACACTGTACTTTACATTCGTAGTCCTCTAAATACTGAGGTCTCTTCCTTTCTCTTTGGGGAGAGCGTCTATTTTTACCTTCTGCTCCCTTTCCTGTCTGAGTGTTAGTGTCATCTGTCTCAGTTTGAGCCTCCTGTGTCTCTTTTGGGCATGAGTCAGTCCCCTGGGTTTCTAGCTTGGTAGATACAAACCTTTTCTCATAAAAATCGTCATCACTTGCCTCAAAATCAGTCTGTGTATGTCGCTCGACTACACTTTTTGTGACAAACTTCACTTGCCTGTGTTTTCGAACCCTACCTGTGTCTGGGTTGTAGACTAGGTATGCTGGGCTGTTTTTATCATACCCTACAAAAATACCCTTCTCACACCTCGAGTCTAACTTTTTATTTTCCTGCTTGTATGCATAGCATACAGATCCAAATACATTCATTTTCGAGAGGCTTACGTCCTGTCAGCATATAATAAGGTGTCTGTCCTGCACGTCTGTTGTAACATCTGTTACGTATTACAGCTGAAGTCATGACGGTATATGTCCATAGCTTCTTTGGTAAATTGCTCTCAAGAAGCATGCATCTTGCCATTTCAAAAAGTGTTCTCCAGTTTCTCTCAGCTGTCCCATTTTGATGGGGTGAGCAAGGTGCTGAAGTTTCATGTCCTATTGCATGTTGTATAAGGAGCGATTGAAAGTTTGTCCCGGTGAATTCTGTACCGTTATCGGACCTTATACATTTGATTTTACCGTAAGGTGCGACATCAGCAATGAATTTCTCTGTGGCTTTGAAAGTATCACTTTTAGCTTTTAGGAAATACACAAATACTGCCCCTGAAAAGTCATCTGTAAAAGCCAATGTGTATCTGAATCCCTCCTTCACCCCTGGCTCAATGGGACCTGCTAAATCAGTGTGCACAAGATTGAGCGCTGCTTTAGCTCTTGCATCTGGTTGTCTGTTCCAACTCTGAGCAAATTTACTTCGAGTACACACTTCACAGTTAAGGTTAGATTTATCAGTCCCACCCTTAATTTTCATCCCCTCAGTGACTTTTTCCAGTTGAGACACATCATCATAGTTACAGTGACCAAGTATTTCGTGCCATGTTTGAATGTCATAACATGCATCGTCCTCAGCTTCACAGTCCACAGTGTTTAAAAAATAAAGTCTATCATATTCCTTGATGTCAAATATTTTACCTTTCTGGTGAATCAGCTGGTTACAACCCTGGCGAAAGTTCACTGATGCTCCGTTGGCTGTCGCTGCTTTAACAGAGAAAATGTCTTGTGGATAGGACGGTATGTAGAGCGCGTCCTTCAGCGTCGCTGTCACTCGTCGTCCCTCCGTGTCTTGCAGGCAGACCTCCGCCTCCCCTTTCTTCAGAGCGACACCACTTGTTCTTGTCCCGTCAGCCAATTCAACAAATTGCTTCTCCTTATCTGTCTGCAACAGCAACAGTTCCTTTCTCTGTTCAAACGTCAGGCCTGCAGCACGGCAGCCAGACATATCGACACCGTCTCTGCTAGGATCAACAGTATACTTTCCCCCTTTGAAAGCACCTAACTCAAACAGATTTACTTTAACAAGCCCTCTTATGTTTTCCTTCATTATTTCATCCCCAACATCCAAGTGGAAATGTTCGGCAACACAGATCAGCTGCTCACGTGAGAAACCCTCCAGCAGCTCCTCTGAAGGCGCTCTCAAAAAATCCTCTACAATCCCCATCATGACAACACTGCGTGGCACGCTCACGCTACTCACACAGCCTACACGTCACCGCGGCCCGTCCCTCTAACTGCCTCACAAAAACTAGCTAAACTCCCCCCTAGTCTTCAGGTGCTAATTACGGAGGGTATTTACGCACTTAACACCATAAGCTCGGCGAAGCGACCAGAAAACCGGCAACTCCACCTACAGCCTCGGCGTGCTCCCGATCTAATAGCTCCAACCACGTTCACATCACACTAACAGCCCCCCCTACGACCTCCAAGGGAGACCGTACTGAAGCCTAACAGGGACAAGACCAACGGTACGTCACTGCGAGAAAGAGACCACGGAACGCCCCAACACCAGCCCATGTTCCGTCCAGGATCCCGTCTACGCGTGTCCCGCCGGCTCCGTTTCCTGTCCGTCCGACACCGGGTCCTGTCCGTCCGACACCGGGTCCTGCCCGTCCTCCGGAGCTGTCCCGTCGCCGCCTTCATGCCCGTCCTCCGGAGCTGTCCCGTTGCCGCCTTCCTGCCCTTCATCCGGAGCTGTCCCTTTGCCGCCTTCTTGCCCGGCCTTCTGAGTTCCCCAGCGGTGTTCGTCCTTGAGCCCGGCCCCCTGACTTTCCCAGCCGCTGCCTTCGCCCTCGTGCCCGGCCCCCTGAGTTCGCCCCTCCTTGTACTTTGCCTTGCCCCGGGCCATCCGCCCGAGATCACCTCCTCAAACTCTGCCCTGCACCCGGGCCGTCCGCCCGAGTCCCCCTTCTCGGCTTCTGCCGTGCCCCTGTGCTGTCAACTCAAACCCAAAGAGTCTTGAGTGTGACGTTGGTGACGCTCTGCCCATTGGTGAGAATCAGCTCCACTAATGTAAAGTAGTGGTATCGGGCCGATAATTATCGGTCCGATATTAGGAATTATGACGTCATCCCGATAAACCCGAGTATTAATAGCCCCGAGTATTAATAGCCCCGATAATATACAATATATTTTTTGGGTAAAAAAAAAGAAAACAATACTGCGGCGTGGGTGGATTGGGATGAGGGGCGCTTGTTTTTCACTCGGCTCCTCCCGTTTTGCCAGTACTGTGGTATTAGTGGTTTAGGAAGAGGGGAGTTTTTCACAAATCCAGCGCTCCCTAACTCATGCCTGGCTGTGACGTAAATGGTGTGCAGCCGTAAAGCCAGGACAGTAAACAAACATGGCGTCGGTAGTATGGGACTATTTCAAAGTTTCAGAGTTAGATAGTTCGCTTGCTATTTGTATTAACAAATGCAATGCACACTCCTTCATACTCTGATCGATAACGATATACGGGACATAAGTTTCACCACGGACATATGGACCAGTGATGTTAGCCCCGTTAGCATGCTAGGTCTGACGGCGCAGTGGCTGGACAAAGACTACAAACATTGACTGATTGACTCAATTATATTTATTTGGGAAAATAAATGTGGTCACTTTGAAGAGTCAAAACTGTTCTTGGCTTTGTTTTGTTCATAGTTGTAATGCTCATGTCATTTGCTCACTACTAGTCTTTTTTTTACCACCAGGTGTGCAAAAACTACAGGTACATTTAATATATATATATATAATATTATTATCGGTTATCGGTATCGGTATCGGTCTTGAGAAGCAGGAAGTTATCGGTATCGGTATCAGTTTCAAAAAACCAATATCGTGCATCCCTAATGTAAAGTGTTCATCTCCACAGAGGGAAGAGGAAGAGTGGTGTTCCTGTGGAGGAGCAGCTGTCCAGCTGTGCTCTGTGTCAGGACGTCCTGAAGGATCCAGTCTCTACCAGCTGTGGACACTGGTTCTGCAGACAGTGCATCACCTCATACTGGGAGCAGAGACCTCCATCAGGAGACCCCTCCTGTCCCCAGTGTGGGAAAAGATCCAGAACCAGAGCTGGACTGCAGACAGCCAGTCAGACCAGAACTGTACGAGGTAAGAGGCCGAACACATGCAGCCTTTTATTCCTCTTCCTGGTTCATTTGTTTTTGAATAGGTATACTGTTGTAGAGCATAGACAGTAAGCTGTTTATAAAACATTTAAACTCAGTCTGTTTGTTGTTGTTTTATTGTTATAATTAGATTATCAGAGCATTTTCCTCATTCTCTCCTGTTTCCTTCTCTTCCAGCAGATAGTGGTCTGCAGGAGGTTTTAGATGAACATAGGCTCAGTCTGAGGAGGAGATGTGAACGTGTGACTGAAGGAACTGATCAAAGTGAAACCCTCCTCAACAGGATCTTCACTGAGCTCTACATCACACAAGGCCAGAGTGAAGAGGTGAATACCCAACATGAGGTGAGGCAGCTGGAGACAGCTTCCAAGAAGAAGCCCCTCCATGACACTCCAATCAAGTGCCAGGACATCTTTAAAGCCTTACCTGACCAACAGACTCTCATCAGAGCGGTCCTGACCAACGGAGTCGCTGGAGTTGGAAAAACCTTCTCAGTGCAGAAGTTCACTCTGGACTGGGCCGAGGGTTTGGGAAACCAAGATGTCAGTCTGGTGATCCCGCTCTCCTTCAGGGAGCTGAACCTGATCAAAGGTGAGCAGTACAGTCTTCTCAGGCTGCTCCATGTTTTCCATCCAACCTTACAGAAGGTCACAGCAGAGCAGCTGGCTGTCTGTAAAGTGCTGCTCATCTTTGACGGCCTGGATGAAAGCAGACTCTCTCTGGACTTCAGAAACAATGAGGTTGTGTCTGATGTCTCACAGCAGTCCTCAGTCAACGTGCTGTTGACAAACCTCATCAGGGGGAAGCTGCTTCCCTCGGCTCTCGTCTGGATAACTTCCAGACCTGCAGCGGCCAATCAGATCCCTCCTGAGTGTGTGGACAGGGTAACAGAAGTACGAGGCTTCACTGACGCCCAGAAGGAGGAGTACTTCAGGAGGAGATCGAGTGATGAAGACCTGTCCAGCAGAATCATCTCTCACATCAAGAGCTCCAGGAGCCTCCACATCATGTGTCTGATCCCAGTCTTCTGCTGGATCACTGCTGCAGTTCTGGACCACATGTTGACTACAGAGCAGAGAGGAGAGCTGCCCCAGACCCTCACTGACATGTACTCACACTTCCTGCTGGTCCAGACCAAGAGGAAGAAGCAGAAGTATGAAGAGGGACATGAGACGAGTCCACAGCAGCTGACGGAGGCTGACAGGGAGGTTCTTCTGAAGCTGGGGAGGCTGGCGTTTGAACATCTGGAGAAAGGAGACATCATGTTCTACCAAGAAGACCTGCAGCGCTGTGGTCTTGATGTCACCGAGGCCTTGGTGCACTCAGGAGTTTGTACACAGCTCTTCAAAAGAGATAGTGTGATCTTCCAAAAAACAGTCTACTGCTTTGTTCATCTGAGCATTCAGGAGTTTCTGGCTGCAGTCTACATGTTGCACTGTTACACCAACAGAGACACAGAGGTACTGAAGGACTTCCTGCAGGGAGACGGGGACGAAGACAATGCTATGGGTGATGATGATTACCCATCCCTGGATGTCTTCCTGGAGGGAGCCATGGAGAAATCTCTCCAAAGTGAAAATGGCCACCTGGACCTGTTTGTCCGCTTTCTCCACGGCCTCTCTCTGGAGTCCAACCAGAGGCTGTTAGGAGGCCTGCTGGGTCGCACAGACAACAGACCAGAAACCATCCAGAGAGCCATCAGCAACCTGAAGGAGATGAGCAGTTCTTCCTCTCCTGACAGGAGCATCAACATCTTCAACTGTCTGACAGAGATGAAGGACCACTCAGTACATCAGGAGATCACAGAGTTCCTGAAGTCAGGGAACAGATCCGAGAAGGAACTCTCTGAGATCCACTGCTCTGCTCTGGCCTACATGCTGCAGATGTCAGATGAGGTTCTGGATGAGTTGGACCTGGATCAGTACAACACATCAGGTGAGGGACGACATAGACTGCTTCCAGCTGTGAGGAACTGCAGGAAGTTCAAGTAAGTCCAGATGTGATTAACTTTATAAACTAATGCTGATCAGGAGTTTAATTATTCAAATAAACACTATAACATTTCTGCTGTTTAAATACTGAGAGCAAAATAAAACCAACACTGTTCTTCTATTTATTTATAATAATAGTTAAACTGAAGCGTTCCTCTCTTCATATTGAGTGATGGAGGCGACATGTCAAACACATGAAGGACGTTTAGAGGTTTCTCAGCATGTGATCACACCACACAGCAGGACTTGCAGTTATCACAGAAACATGTTATCATTACTTTCTAGTAGTTTCTTTATCATTAAACAGACACACACGTTTTTATCACAATGTGTTGGAGTTTAAAATCAGATCTATATCATGTCCCACCAATAACAGAGTTATGTCTTAATGCTGATATACTGGGAACATCTGATGGTATCAAGTTGAACATATTGAAACTTTATTGGTTTGTTACATTACATTACATTTAGCTGACGCTTTTATCCAAAGCGACTTACCTTGAAGAAAACAGAATCATATAAGTACATCAGGTTTCATAGAGCCAAACATTTCAAGTGCTACTTGAAATGATAAGCCAGTCCTTTATTAGTATATAAGTGCTGTGTTAGTAATTCTATCGCTCGAAGTGGAGTCGAAAGAGATGAGTTTTCAGTCTGCGCCGGAAGATGTGCAAGCTATCTGCTGTCCTGATTTCAAATGGGAGCTCATTCCACCATTTTGGAGCCAGGATAGCAAACCCACGTGTTTTTGCTGATGGGAACTTGGGTCCCCCTCGCAGCGCGGGTGCAGCGAGCCGTTTGGCTGATGCTGAGCGAAGTGCACGCGCTGGGGTGTACAGTTTAACCATGTCCTGGATGTAGGAATCCATTCGCAGCATGGTACGCAAGTACCAGTGTCTTGAAGTGGATTCTAGCAGTTACTGGAAGCCAGTGAAGGGAGCAGAGTAGCTGTGTGGTGTGGGAACATTTTGGTAGGTTGAAGACCAGCCGAGCCGCTGCATTCTGGATGAGCTGCAGAGGTCGAATGGCACATGCAGGTAGACCAGCCAGGAGGGAGTTGCAGTTGTCTAGGCGTGAGATGACGAGAGCCTGGACCAGAACCTGCGTTGTTTTCTGGGTCAGCTGGGGATGTATCCTCCTGATGTTGTAAAGAGTGTATCTGCAGCAGCGGGTTGTTGCAGCGATGTTTGCAGTGAAGGACAGTTTGTTATCTAGGGTCACACCCAGATTCCTTGCAGTCTGAGTCGGGGAAACAACAGAGGTGCCGATGTTGATTGTTAGGTCAAGAGTGGGACAATCTTTTCCCGGAAGGAAAAGCAGTTCAGTCTTGTCAAGGTTGAGCTTGAGGTGATGAGCAGACATCCACTGAGAGATGTCTGCTAGACAAGCAGAGATGCGTGCGACGACCTGGGTCTCTGAGCGGGGAAAGGACAGAATTCATTGGGTGTCGTCAGCATAGCAGTGGTATGAATAACCATGCAGGCTAATGACAGATCCCAGCGAGTTTGTGTACAAGGAGAAGAGGAGGGGACCAAGAACAGAGCCCTGGGGGACCCCTGTAGTTAATTGACAAGGGTCGGACTCGGACCCTCTCCAAGTTACCCTGTAGGTGCGGTCTTTGAGATATGAGGTGAGGAGGGAAAGTGCAGTGCCTGAAACTCCAAGTTTCTGGAGAGTGCGAAGGAGGATCTGATGGTTCACTGTGTCGAATGCAGCAGACAGGTCCAAAAGGATGATGACAGAGGAGGGGGATGCTGCTTTAGCAGTGTGCAGTTCCTCAGAGACAGCAAGGAGAGCAGTTTCTGTGTAGTGACCTGCTTTGAAACCAGACTGGTGTGGATCCAGAAGGTTGTTCTGATGGAGATAACAGGAGAGTTGTTTAAAGACAGCGCGTTCAAGTGTTTTAGACAGGAACGGGAGGAGAGAGACAGGCCTGTAGTTTATAACATCAGACGGGTTGAGAGTGGGTTTCTTTAGGAGAGGGTTTACTCTTGCCTCCTTGAGACTGTTTGGAAAGTGACCAGAAGTTAGAGAAGTGTTGATGAAATGGGTGAGAAACGGTAGAATATCAGGAGTGATAGTCTGAAGGAGGTTTGAGGGGATAGGGTCCAGAGGACAGGTGATAGGACGGGCAGAGGTAATGAGGGTAAGAACCTCACTCGGAGAGAGAGGGGGAAAGGCGGTTAGTGTGTGGGTGGGAGGAGGGTCTGGTGACCCAGCGGTGAGTAATGGTGAGTCGGAAAAAGAAGAGCGAATATCATCAACCTTTTTTTCAAAGTGGTTAACAAAGTCTCTTGACAGAAGGGAGGAGGGGGAAGGGGCTTTGGGGGGGTCCAAGAGGGTGGAAAAGATAGAAAATAGTTTTTTGGGATTGGAATAGGAAGATTGGATCTTATCTTGAAAGAAAGTGCTTTTTGCCTGAGAGATCGAAGCAGAGAAAGAGGAGAGGAGAGCCTGATAGGTTAGGAGGTCGTCATGGTGTTTGGATTTCCACCGTTTCCGCTCCGCTGCCCGAAGGATGGTTCTATTAGCACGCAGTGCGTCATTTAGCCAGGGAGCAGGAGGGGACTGACGAGCCTGCCGAGATGTGAGAGGACAGAGAAAGTCCAGAGAGGATGAAAGAGTAGAGAGGAGAGTTTCTGCAGCAGAGTTTGGAGGCAGGAATTGGAACGAGTCAGAGGAAGGGAGGGCTGAGAGCACCGATGAGGCAATGGTAGAGGGGGAGAGGGAACGAAGGTTACGGCGGACAGGTGCAGAGTTAGAAGAGATTAGTTTGTTATGTTTGGAAAGGGGTAGAGAATGAAATGGAAAAAGTGATCGGATGTGTGAAGCGGGTTTACAGTGAGGTTAGAAGTAGTGCAGTTCCTTGAGAATATGAGATCAAGGACATTGCCAGCTTTATGAGTTGGTGGGGACGGAGACAGTGAGAAAGCAAAGGTGGTTAAAAGAGATGTTAGTTCAGATATCTTCCCAGTCTGGAGGTTGAAGTCTCCGAAAAGTACAGCAGGAGGGCCAGTTTCAGGGATGTGTGAGAGGAGATTATCTAACTCCTCCAAGAAGTCCCCCAAGGCGCCTGGTGGACGGTAGAGAACAACAATGGTTAATTGTATAGGATGGGTTACTGTGACGGCATGGAATTCAAAGGTGGAAAGTGTGAAGTTAGGTAGCATGAAGAAGGAAAAGCTCCAGTTGGGAGAGAGCAGGAGACCAGTGCCACCTCCTCTGCCAGTGGGTCTGGGTATGTGGGTGAAGGAATATGCTGTGGAGAGAGCTGCTGGAGTGGATGTGTTGGATGGTGTAATCCACGTCTCAGTGAGAGCAAGGAAATCCAGAGACTGCAGGGAAGCGTAGCCAGAAATGAAGTCAGCCTTAGGAACAGCTGACTGGCAGTTCCACAGGCCCCCTGTGACTAGCCGTTGGATCTCAGTGGAGCATGTGGGATAGACGAGAGAAGGCCGGTTATATCGATTAGGAGATACACGGGGCCAGTTAATTGTGTTTGTGTGCGCAATAAATGTTCAGATGCTCAGAGAAGCCAAAACATCCTTCATCCATCATTCACATCCACATATTAATTAACATTTAAATATGTACATCTCTAATATTGTCAAGTGATTCATTTAATTTCTATTTCTTTTGGTAACAGTCAGTGACAGCAGGAGCACAGACATGTGATCAGATCACACTGACAACTCATTACACTCTATTATCATATATTATTATATATTATATTAAATGGACTAACAGCAAAGGTCTATCAGAACATGTCAAATCTGTTTTCATCAAATGCTTGAGGTTAATAATGTTCCCTCTTTTTTTAAACACATGTTGTAATATATGTTTTATTTTAGACTTACTGACTGGGGACTCTCAGAGACTGAATGTGAAGTCATGGCCTCAGCTCTGAAGTCTGACCCCTCCCATCTGAGAGATCTGGACCTGAGTCGGAACACTCTGAAGGATTCAGGAGTGGAGCGTCTGATTTCTGGACTAAAGAGTCCAAACTGCAGACTGGAGGCTCTCAGGTCAGTTCACTGACTGCAGTTCATATTGATCTGTTTGTGTTTATGATTTTCTGAATTTGAACAAATACAATGTTATTGTTATTTGTTCCGTTTTTGATAATGACTGAATATTGATCAGAGTAACAAAGAGAAGGTGAATGTGTGAGGGAGAGTGTTTGAGCTTCCACAGACTCGCTCTGTGCTCCATGGGTCAGTGGAGATGCTGTCAGTACTGAGGAGCTGTGAGGGAGATGAAGGAGTTGTTAAACATCTGATCAAAGTTAAAGTTCCAGATTATCAGTGGATTGTTTCTGCATCATCTCTGACATTAAAACCCTGTTTAACTCTGAACAGATTATTAAACCTGGAGTTATTTCAAACAGGAACATTGTTTTCTAAAGTTACATCATGTTTTCTTTATTCAGACTGAGGGACTGCAGTTTGTCAGAGATCAGCTGTTCTGCTCTGGCCTCAGCTCTGAAGTCCAACATCCATCTGAGAGATCTGGACCTGAGTGGGAACGCTCTGCAGGATTCAGATGTGGAGCTGCTGAGAGATCTTCTGGAGAGTCCAGACTGCAGACTGGAGACTCTCAGGTCAGTTCACTGACTCTCTGTTACTGCTGGAGATCTCACATGTTCACTTTGTAATTGAACCTCATTTATATTCATTAATAACTTACATCCATAAAGTTATAAATGTCCTTATATTCATATTTCCCTTTTAAGAGTAAGAAGTAAGAACTGCAGACATACATGTTGACTCTTTCTTAAAGTAATTGAAATTGTCAAGTTCTTCAGGGTTTTGGCCTTACTTAAAGGAGGGGTAGGTAAGTTTGAGAAACCGGCTCGAGATACACTTTTTGTTATATTCCATGGAATGCTCTTAATATCCTGATAGCAATGCATATTCTAATTGCTTTGAAAAAAAATCCATACAAAAATGTCATCTGTGGAAGCCGTAATACTGTAAAACTACGACCAATTATTTTAGCCGGGCCGGCTAAAATAACTGGTTGGCCGACCTGTCTGTCAGCCTTCAATCTCATGCACGCACACTCGTGCAGTCATTGGGCGTGTTTCCCGTCTCCGGGCAGTTTCACCATGGCAGAGTTTGCTTCAACATCGTCTACCGGTCGCAAAAGAAAAACTGTAATGGAGCAAATTATGAAGAAAAAGAAAGTGGAAACTAGGAGAAGTCAAACCAGAGTCAATATCGGAGTTGCTTTTCAACGATGGCGACTACTTATGGAGCACACCGAGCTGAAATCTGATGCCATGCTCGCTCTTTTTCTCTTGGACTGTTGTGAGCTTATACCCTACTGGGGATGAAGCCTTTGTCCTGTCCATGTGGATCTGGGTACCGGTCGCGTATCTTCCAGACACAGCAACTGGGAATAATCACTCTGTGACCCTGTCCCAGGGCTCCATATTGCCACACAACAAATTGTCTGTATGCAGCATAGCTGAACTGTATGTTGCTCTCCCCTGTGTGTCCCAATGTGTCACCGATAATAACAGAAACAAACGCTAGGTAGCATAGCATTTATATTTACTCATTTAGCAGACGCTGTCTAGCGTAGCTAGGTAATTAGGTACTGTATTTCGTTCGTCGACAAACATGATAGATCAGGGGTGGGCAAACTTTTTGGCTCGGGGGCCACTATGAGTTTTAAATTTGACAGACGGGCCGGGCCAGTAGCAGATTGGTAAACAAATATTTAGCTGTCCACTCCTCATTATACACTCGGCACTCAATGTTGACTTTTCTTTTCTTTGGTCCACTCATTGTTACAGATGCAGGTTCAAAGGTGAATTATTGCGTCATTGCGTCATCGTTTGCGTCATCGTTTGCGTCATGACGTAACCATTTACGTGCCTTCTTATGACCCACACAGCGTTTTACGTCGCTGATTTTCTCCACAACACTGCTCACAACAACATCAATAGAGGACTGCGTCGGGTAGTTTTTAATTATACAAAGCCAGATTAAATTAAAGAACTACTTCTCCAACCTTGTACCTTTCTCCAGAGTGCCGTGGTGCATTGTTTATTAATGTGGTTCAGCTGTATTACCGCCCGCTACGGCCGCTGTAAAGTTTTCACTGTCTGACTGTCACACAAGCAGCTGATAAATATCCCCCATCCCCATCAGTGAATGTGTTTTAGTCTGAAAGCTGTTTGGCATCGCAACGCTGTTATGAAAGTTTCTCTGGCATTCTACAGGCGATGTTAGCATAGCAAACGAAGCTAATCAGACTATCTTGACTACTTGTTGCTATCATATTGTGGCATAAGCCGTTTTCTACACGCATATTTTACCGGCGTAGTTTTTGTTATGATTTCACTTGTGATGGCCACATGTAGCCCATGTATTGATTCCATCCGATAGTTGCAATAATACAAAACAAAAGGAAAACGTCAGCCTCTTCACAATGGTCAATAACAGTGAACGGATGGTTATTAAAGTAAGGTAAAATAAACAGAATCACACTAAGCCTGTTAGTGTTGCCTGACTTTATATAAGTGTTTTTATAAGTGTGTGGTCGCGTTCTAGTCACTTTGCTCAGCGCTACTGCTTGTTACAACTTGTATTCGCCGATCTTGCCAAGTTGTCGAGTGGGGACAGCTGAGAGAATAGACCAGACTCCAGCAAAGGTAAATTGTGTGTAGAGTGCGCCATCTACTGGGATCAACTGAAATGACGGGTATTGCAGGAAAAAGTCCAAATGAATGCGGTCTTTACTATAATTTGGACAATTTTGTACCAATATTCGGCGGGCCGGATTCAAAAGCCCAACGGGCCGTATATGGCCCGTGGGCCTTAGTTTGCCCATGCCTGTGATAGATGAATACGCTAAATATTTCAAATAAACATTCAAAACCAACTTGGGCTGTGTAGTATTGATAACCTTGATGTTTTTAGATTTGCCTGATATGTAACGTTACCGCAGCCTGCTCTCGTCAGCTAGACGTAACATTTGTAATACATTTTCACAAAACAAACATGCTAGCTTCAAAAATATAAGCACTGACAATAACTTTGTTATACATTTGTTTTACATTCATTATCATGATCTTGTGCGCGTTCATGTGTGTTGGAGGAGGTGCTCTGTAGGAAGTCTGAAGGAAGGGGCGGATTCTTTTCGGTTGTGTACTTTGGAATTTTTGTGCACTCGAGCCGGTTTCTCAAACTTACCTACCCCTCCTTTAACTCAAATGAATTAATAAGAGTTATAACCCAGAAAATCTCACTGAACATCATCTGCGCTTCTAAAAATATACACTAAACAAAACGGAGCGCACACAAAGCACGCTGCGTAAAAGCCGTTGATTGCGCAACAGCACTCTCACACAATAAGGCAACAGATCAAGACGCAATAAACAACGGAGAAACATACCAACGGCGTCTCTGGAGCCTCACACACACTGTCGCCAACTTCTCCCTCCGTGGCTTTGGGAACAAGAGAGCGGCCATCATAATTCCTGCCCCTTTGTTGCCGTGTTATCGGAAGCGGCATTAATGTTTTTTACTAACTGGCGCTTCTCATTTAGAAAAAGTAGCCTACGCTATTCAAAATAAAACGAATACCCCCCCTGGTATTGAACAATACTATAAACAATAATAACCTAAACGAAAATACATACAAATAATTATTTATCCATCCGTTTTTCTCAGATATTATTAATTTTCTTTCAATATTGACTTTCGTCTCGACAGAAATAGATGTTAGTTGTAAAAAGTAAATCTATGTATTTCATATTTAGTAAACGATAACGTCTGAATAAAGGTCATCTGAAGTCATTTTAGTTTTACATGATAAAGTTTACTTTCTGAAGTAGACAGCTTTTTCTGTTCCCATTCATTTAAATGTTGAGTAACATCTGATTGGATTATAAACATATTTTTATCCTCGTCATGTTTTCTTTATTCAGACTGAGGAGCTGCAGTTTGTCAGAGATCAGCTGTTCTGCTCTGATCTCAGCTCTGAAGTCCAACATCCATCTGAGAGATCTGGACCTGAGTGAGAACGCTCTGCAGGATTCAGGAGTGGAGCTGCTGAGAGATCTTCTGGAGAGTCCAGACTGCAGACTGGAGACTCTCAGGTCAGTTCACTGACTCTCTGTTACTGCTGGAGATCTCACATGTTCACTTTGTAATTGAACCTCATTTATATTCATTAATAACTTACATCCATAAAGTTATAAATGTCCTTATATTCATGTTTCATTTTTAAGAGTAAGAAGTAAGAACTGCAGACATACATGTTGACTGTTTCTTAAAGGAACTGTAATAGATGTTAGTTGTGAAAAGTAAATCTATGTATTTAATATTTAGTAAATGATAACGTCTGAATAAAGGTCATCTGAAGTCACTTTAGTTGTACATGATAAAGTTCACTTTCTGAAGTAGACAGATTTTTTTGTTCCCATTCATTTAAATGTTGAGTAACATCTGATTGGATTATAAACAGGTGTTTATCCTCATCATGTTTTCTTTATTAAGACTGAGGGACTGCAGTTTATCAGAGATCAGCTGTTCTGCTCTGATCTCAGCTCTGAAGTCCAACATCCATCTGAGAGTTCTGGACCTGAGACTCAACGCTCTGCAGGATTCAGATGAGAAGCGGCTGAGAGATCTTCTGGAGAGTCCAGACTGCAGACTGGAGACCCTCAGGTCAGTAAGGGGTCTCTTCTGGTTCAGCAGTATTGTATGAAACTCAGGGAGGTGTTTCTCTCACTGGGGAATCACAACAGATCAGTGATGTTACCCACTGACTGCAGGCTCTTTCATTCTTCCATCAACTATAGAAGGCCAGCTGAAAATGCAAAGCCACATTTAGTAAGTAATCAACTTTCCACCAGACATATGGGATTTGACAGAAGAGTGGAAAAGGTAGTCTGTTTGTGATGGGATGTTTTTAGTTCCTTGACTAATGACTGTTACTTCCTGTCATGCAGTCAGTCGTAGTGTTTGCAGAGAAGATATGATGGGATGTAAAGCATGAGATCAGTCAGGACTCTGAAGCTGACTAACTCAAAGAACACACACTTATTTTAAACTGGATCCCTAACTGTTGGATTGTGTTCATCCCTACAGGATCGGATATGATGATGAGCCGATCAGAGCCAAGATCCAGAAGACCTGTGAGTACTGAATATCCTCCATTCATCCAGATATGAAACTCTTTAATGGAGCATGTCCTCAGAGGAAAACAAAACTCTTGTTTCTCTCTCTTCATCATTTTGGCTGTTTCTCTTCACAAGAACTGTCTATCAAAACAGTGACGCATTCACTGACACTCTGTAACATGTAAATAAACTCTGAAGAATAAAACACATGAACACATCAACATTATAACCAGTCTGTTACAGTATTACCATCAAAATATACTTCAGTTTAAGTACTCAGATCTAGTACTTGAGTAAAAGTAGAAGTACTCAGGTCTTGTACTTGAGTAAAAGGAGAAGTACTCAGGTCTTGTACTTAGTAAAAGTAGAAGTACCAGAGTGTAGGAATACTCTTATACTGTTACAGTAAAAGTCCTGCATTCAAAATGTTCCTCAAGTAAAAGTAGAAAAGTATTCTCATCAAAATATAGTGAAAGTAGCGACAGTAAAAGTAGTGATTGTGCAGATTGGTCCATTTCAGAATAATATATATGATATGTTTGATAATGATTGATCATGAAAGTGTTCTCAAAGCTGGTAAAGGTGCAGCTAGTTTGAATGACTTTGTATACTTCAGGGTAGCTTGTGGATTTACTCCAGGTGGAACTAAAGTCTGATTCAACACTTGATTATATTTCACATCATTCATCCACATCTGTGAAGTAACTAAAGGTATTAAATACATGTAGTGGAGGAAAAGTACACCATTTACCTCTGAACTGTAGAGGAGTAGAAGTACAAAGTAGCATAAAATGGAAATACTCAGGTAAAGTACAAGTACCTCCACATTGTACTTAAGTACAGTACTTGAGTAAATGTACTCAAGTGCTGCTCACACGGGAACGTTTGCGTTTATGCACAGTATGCGTTTTCAAAAAAGTCTTCCGTTCACACGTATTCGTTTCATCTGACGTGTCTGTTCACACGAGAACGCTGGAAACGCTGTAGTACATATGCCGGGACTGTAAGTGGCGCTGTACTTCCACACGAGACCACTCGAAAGCGCTGGAGAAGCTGCAGTACATATGCAGGAGCCTGTACGTGGCGCTGTAACTTCCTCCACAAAAGCAGCGTTTATGTCCATATCGAGAGAAAGATAAATAATCTGAATTCAGTGTGCAGTTTACTTTGACGCGGGGGTGAGCAGCAGAGGTGGGGAGAGGCGGGGCTATTGCCTCATCATTATCATAAAATGATTGTATAGAGGCGATTACACGGAGCCGTTGGACCCCCCAGAGCGTTTTTCGTTTGCAAATCTATCCACCTTGGGACCCGTTCTCGTTTGTGGGGTCCGTTTCTATCGTTTTGTTACGGCCTCGTGTAAACAATAGGGCTATACACAAGAGAAACTATGCGGATCCAACCCGTTTTATTCTCGTGTAAACAGGGTCTCAGTTCCTCTCCTGATCTGTAAAGCTCTCCCAACATATGCAGGTTAGCATCCGGCAGCTTCTATGTGCTGGGGACCCGTACTGTACATTTCTATCATCACACTTTGGGCTCCTCAACATGTGTGGGTTCCCAGCAGGACTCTCTGAGCTGCAGACACATTCTTTCTGTGACTTTGTTCCAGATATTTGGAGCATAATAACTGAAGCTGTTTCTCCATGTTCAGGAACTCCCATCCCCCGAGTCCTGCGGCAGGAAGCGCTCCTTCTCTCCAAGAACTCCTGGACCCTGCAAGCTGGTCCAGAACCAGAGTCCCAGTGAGGAGTCCAGCCAGTCGACCTCTCAGAGTTAAACTAAACTACAACATTATTAAAGATCATGTTTAAAGTTAAAAAAGGATGCTTTCAGACTGAATCCAGAAGTTTCTCAAGCTGCAGTCAAAGCAGATCATTTGTGAAATATATCAAACAATTATAAAACTGTAATAAGAATTACTCTGAATACTTTCTTTGGACATTTTATTTACATTTATTTTAAACAAATATTTCTGACTTTTCTCATGAATTAACGACTTGATTAAAAAAAAAATTCATTTCCATCTTTATTTCGAACAGATTAAAAAAAAAAAAATTAAAAAAAAAAGTGAAAAACAGAATACCGTATTGTTAGAATACAGCATTTATCAGTAATATTCATAATAATATTAATATATTCAACGAAAATATTCACAATCATTTTTATATTTTCAACACAAATATTCATAATAATAATAATAAATAATTTGTGTCCGAAAGGGAGCGAGAGGAAGAAAATGCTTATTAATTCCCACCCCTTACTTACCGCTGATCAATGATTATCCTTTAAATCATTTCTGCAAGTTATTCCTACTTACATATTTACATTTATACATACATTTACAATCATTTCTCATCTTCAATCACCTTTCTTCATTCTCATAGTTTTCCGAGAAAGTGTTTCTGTACATCCTTTTAACCTGAATTATGCTATGTTTGAACTCCTGCTCCAAACCGTTCCATAAAGTCACCCCACAGGTTGTTATGCACATACTTCTCAGAGTTGTTCTGACCTTGAGTTGTTTCAAATGTATTTCCTCTCAAGTTATCCCCACCCTCTCTGTCTATGAACAGTGTTTTTAATTTCCTAGGAAGTAGATTATTTCTTGCTCTGCACATGATTTGTTTTAAATGTAACCAGATCAGTAAACTTCAGTGTGTGTGACTTCAAGAATAATGAATGAGTGTGTTCAAGATATCCAACATTATTGATTATTCTTATAGCCCTTTTTTGTAATGTGCATAACGGCTGCAGGTTGGTTTTGTACGTGTTTCCCCAAATCTCCACACAGTAACTCAGATATGGCAATATGAGTGTATTATACAGATTAATAAAATAAAAAATTAAATAAAAATAATAATGATAATAATAATAAAAGACTATGAAATAGGAGATGAGTAAAAATAAGAGTAAAATAACTATCAGCATATAGACATATTTGGTCATATAAATTATGAAGTACGATCTGAGTTAAGTGAAAATGGACATCTGTACATATAGTGACATAGCTATCTACATATTTGGTCTACTACTAATATATATGATTATAATAATAATGATTTGTAGTCCAGAATGTGTCTTGCTTTCCCCAATATTGCGATAGTCTTAGCCAGTTTTGCTTTTACATGATTGATATGAGGTTTCCAGCTGATTGTGTGGTCTCAAACCACACCAAGGAACTTATTTACATATACTCTTTCTATGTTTATCTTGTCTAGTATTAATTGCACCTGAGGATTTGTTTTATGTTTTCTAAATAGCATAATCTTTGTTTTGCTTATATTTAATGAGAATTTGTTCTTAAATCTTGTTTTCTTTTATTGTGTATTTCATAAACAGGATATTTGATTTGTTTTCATGTAACTTTAAGACTAAATACTATTTTCTCAGCTCTGTAATAAATAAACACATTTGAAAAATAAATATCCCATTTGTTTGTACTTATATCCTGATTGATGAGTCAGCAGTAAAGCAGCCAGGCGGTAACGGTCAGCTGGCATGTGGCTCTGTTCATTGGCTCATATGTGTAGCATGTTTAATGGCAGTGTTTTGAAAATGGCTGACAGGTGAATATGTCAGATCTCTGTGTGTTACTCAGAGAACCGTGTGCAGTGTTTTAGAAAGTGCAGAGTTGAATTGCTTTACTTTTACTAGAGTAACATTTTGAGTACTTCTACTTTTACTAAGTACAAGATCTGAGTACTTCTACTTTTACTCAAGTAAAAGTGTCTAGATCTGTCTTTAGTTTCCTTTTTTATTTTGAAAAGTATTCACCCCCCGTCTTGCCTGTTGCTTTCTGTCTGTGTTCCCTCCTGCCTGATTCCCTGATTGTGTTCACCTTGTGCCCCTGTGTTTTCTCCTCCCTCCTCGCCTGTGTCTTGTTTGTGTGATTAGTCTTTTGTGCTATTAAGTTCTGGTTTTTCTGTCTGTCGTTGTGAGATTATTGATGTTGTTGGATGGATTTAGTTCAGTGGGATTTTTATGTTTTGCCTCGCTTTATTTTACTTTGTTGCCTGGCCTAGTTCCGCAATAAAAGTATTTTGGATTTCAAACAATATTCTGCATTTGGGTCCTGTGTACCTTGCCCTCCAGCCGTGACAACAAGATCCGAGTACTTCTACTTTTACTCAAGTACAAGATCTGAGTACTTCTACTTTTACTACAATATCTGAGTACTTCTACTTTTACTCAAGTACCTCTGAAAATGACCATAAGAACCAATTTGATTCCTTCACAGTGTCCAAAACCCAACAATATGAATGTATCCATTAACCTTATTAACTTCCTTCAAACCTCAAAATGATGACTATGCGTTGATATATGTTGTCATTAAACTTATTGATTAATCGACTAATACTGTAGAAACAGAAACATATATAGTAGAGCGGAAGTAAAGTTAAGGTTTGTAATGTATTAGATGTTTTTCTTCAGAATCATAATGACCCGAGTAGACTTTGTATGGCAGCCATAATAATAAGTGAAGGACTCAGACACATTTATATGTTTGCTGTAAAACTTTATTGTCAAGGATTGTTGGAAAAAGGAGAATCCTGTCCAACGTCATGCAGTTTCCCAGTTTGGTTCAGAGTGTAATGTTCAAGTCTGTTTCCCACCCTCATAAATATAAATTCAGTTTGACCAAAGATATGATTACATTCTGCAACACGCGGGAAGGAAATGATCAAAAAGCCAAATGTACCAAACAGTCTGTATTTATCTCAGGGAATACAGACGGAGCTACAGGACGTTGCTGCAGTCGTCATGAATCAGAGCTGAGGTGTAAATAGTTTCATTCTTAATCACACGATGCAGTAACTGCTAATAAAACCCAGACACATTTAGACTGATCCATAACGCTGCGTTTAGCTGTCTGTAAGCCGGGAACACACTGTGCACAAGACCTCAAATAACTCAATAAAGTTTGAACATGTTTAGTTGAGTTTTTCATCTCATATTTGTTCTGTTTTTCTGTCAAGCACCAGAAGTTGACCTGTGTATGAAATGTGATATAGGAATTAATATTAACTTAAAGATCATGGAGAGTGAGCACTGCGGTCAGATCACATTTTATTTTAAGGGTACTGTAAATGAAAAAAGAAAAGTACTCAGGTCTTCCGATGTGTTCCCGGCTGTCGACATAGTTTTCTCTTTCCCCCTGATGGGTGAGACTCAGATCTGAGAAACACAGAACATGTAAACTGATCCACGTCATGCAGCCGTTACGACATGCATGCTTTAAAATGTAAACCTTTGGCAGAACCAGAAGCCTCCTCGGGAAGTGGAAACGACCACGGCCCGACACGCAGAGTAAAACATCAACAAGGTAAAGAGAGACGCTCCAGGTCTGCAGGCAGAGGGGGGAAGTAGTGGAGTACAAATACTTCCTTACTGTAAGTACATATTTCTGGTATCCGTACTTTACTCCACTTCTTATTTTTCTGACGACTTTGACTTCTTACATGTTTAACCCAAATACCTGTACTTTCTACTTCTTACA
>CALSBZ010040147.1:106386-116572 GCA_943591055.1 Gobionotothen gibberifrons | reverse complement strand
GGATTAAGTCTGTCAGTGCTGCACAGGTGCAGTGGGATTACCCAATAGCGATAGCCTTAGAGGGCGAAGCCTTATACGATATAGAACTGCAGAGATTCCTGTAGACATTCCAGTCACACCAGGTCGGGGGTGGGGTGGGGGGATGTGTCCCTGCTAAGAAATGAGCTCTCTGCTTATTTAAACACAGATGCTCAAGCATGAAGTTATATTGCTATAATGACACACCAGGTTACCTTTCAATGATGTGTATTTACACAAAGAACCCTTCAAGGTGCTGGAAACACAGGAACACTTACTTGCTGCTACAAACCTAACATGTGTTTTTAGAGCAGTTAAAAAGGAGGATGAGAATAAAAAGCTGAGTCTGCACCTGAAAACTAATATTATGTAAAGACCAGGGTTACATTTAGAGCTAGTGAGCAGCAACATTGAGATGAATACATGCCTTCTTCAATTGACTTGTATGCTACCTCAGCACACCAGCAGCCTATGACTAGAATGTCATTAATGAAAGTGCAATTGTTGTACATATGACAAATAAAGACTTGAAAAAATGAAGTATAATTTCTGCATTTGTACTTATGCAAGGTTGCAAATGGCAAAGTACAGACGAAATCTGCTCATTTCCTCTGTGATTGTGCAGACTGCACCATTAACTATTTGAAACATGTCCACATTCTTGAGTTCCTAGTCAAGTCATAATTAGAGGCAGAGTTGATTATTTACAGGGGAAAACTGTGGAAGTTATCAGAGGAGTGGAACAACATGAACATCGGGGGTTATACCATGAAACACAGGGTAATCTGGTATAATTGTCAGGTAGTAATGATTCTTCTGTGGCTGTGGTGGAAGAAGCAGATGGAGGAGTTTCACATGGCCTGATTACTGCTGTTCTTATCTGATAAAAGCGGTAGATGGAGCATTCACTGATGCCTAACTGCTGAGGTTTTAGGTTCATCAGTAAATGGAATGAAGGCCTACAGACCTGAGGGGTGGGTCGCACCATTGGAAACCACCGGTGTAAACCAGCAGCTGTAGTTACACACTAACATTGTGCATGTTCTGTTTGGTCTAGCAGAGCTCACTAAATTGTTTTGCTAATCTGCCCACCAGCTCTGTTGGAGGCCAGCATGGCAGGCTGTTATGTAGGAGGGGGTGCCACCCAGGGAGGCTGTGATACGGCATCCAGCACATGAGAGGCCGGGACACACACACTGATGATGGACTGCAGGAGTGACAGACATATTAACTGTAAGAAAGCATTACATGAAAACTAGCATGTTATGAATGAATATAAGCTATTATATAAAGTGAAACCAAATAACAACAGTAAAAGCATCAGACGTACCGCACTGACAGATAGTGGCGATAAGGAAGTCTGCCATCAGACGAGGCCGCACAACTGTAAAGACAACAGTGCTCCAAGCTGCCAGTAATAAAATGTGTGATATGATGTTTATTGAAAGGTAAGTGGAGACATCACATGACAGAGCAGGCAAAGAATGTTTATTAACCCTTGGCTTTCAGATGAAAGCACAACAGAAAACGGATCCAGCACTCCAAGGTTCAGCAATAAACAAGAAAGGCCACAATAGTGTCTGAAATAACAACATGTTTCACTGTTCCTGTGTTCCCTACATGCAGAGAAAAGCAAGGTTTCAAATGTTTTAACATTGGGACGTGGGAAAAGGTTGTAGAGAGTTTCTACTTATCTCACTGTCTCCAGATGAGATCATTACAGTGTCGTCTTCTACAAAGCCTTGGTGTAAAGATGTAATCAAATACTTTATCATCATGTGCACAGCAGCTACAGTGTAGATCTGAAGTCCCAGGCTCCTGCAACATACATATACAAGAGATAAAACAAAACAACACATTTAAAAAACAATATAATAGTGCAAGAGAAACAGAGTAGAATAGTCCCGATGATGTTGCAGTCCAATGTGCAAGCAATGCAGATGAAGTCAAATGCAGTATATATATACTGTATGTACGGGTCAGGGAAATACATAAATACAATAAGCTAAATGTTGCAGAGAATGTTAACTTGTGACAAAGTAAATGTAGGAGTCTATATACATGTAAATAGAATAAGGTAAACAAAAACAGAATGTAAAGTTAAATGTATGTAATGTATATGGTTTAAAGAAGTATTTATTATATATAGATATTTAGGTTGTAATCAAAAGAAAACAACCTGCTTAAAGCACATTGCAGAAAGGTAATGTTTCATTAGTGTAAATATCTATTTGCATTTATTTTCAGTCCAAGGTCTCAACAAGTTAAAACGAGCTTGTTCAGGGTGTGTCGCCTGATGTCTGATGTTGAACATTTTGATACCTGTACAAATCAATACACTTCTTACTGTGTGCTATATTGACCGAGAGAGTAATCTGCGGCACTCCCTCGATCTAGTGGTGTCATCTGATGTGAGGCAAAGGAGAAATACAGACTCCTTCAGATGTCTAATCTTTGCTTCTGGGTAGCCCTGGAACATGTTGTCAGAAGCAGATCATCCTAAAAGTGTCCTAAGTTCCATTGTGTAAATAACGTCTTTCAAACAATGGTGAGCACAGAGGGTTTACAGCAGGGGGTCAAACTCAATGTCATCACAGGCCACATTCGCATTATGGCTGCACTCAAAGGGCCGCTTGTAAATTTAAGACAATATAATAATACATATATAAATATTTAATATCTATAAAATAATGTATTATATTACATCATTGCCTCTGCATTGGATTATTATCGGATAGGGTAATAACTTCATAATTAACTCGGTCTGAAAGCAGAGCGCATGTCACAAAATGATTTGAAAAGAAAAGCACATTTGAGATGCATTGTGCTCCATGGCAACGTGCGTCTGTAAATCGCCATGTAACCGTATAACAAACATATTATATTATTTGCAAGCTCTTGAGGGGCCACATAAAATGAAGTGGCGGGCCGGATTTGGCCCCCGGGCCTTGAGTTTGACACCACTGATTTAAAGGACAAGGACACATTTGACAGTGCTTAGGCTGACAACTTACTCTGGATCCAAGAAGAAAAGCAGATCTAAAGGTCAAAGTTGTTTTCTGAAAGCTCACAGCTGGGATCCAACATCATCCCACCAAGTATTCAGACAATAAGTAGAAGCCAAGCAGAGCCAGGCTTAGAACACGTGTGTCTCTGATGGACCTGTCCACAGATCTCCTGCTGAAGCTGGTCTTCATTTTGGGACAACTGAAGTCAACACTGTAAAAAAAAGTATTTTCACAGAAATGTACTGTATTATTTTACAGACCTTTCTTGTTTTTCTATGTTAAGCGTAAATACCATAAAAATACTGTAAATTACTTTTATTTAAAATAAATAAAGGTTTTATTCTGTAAATTGGTTTGATGAGATGGTTTGGTTTTTTTTCAGGATAATTCCATTGTTTAATTGTCTTGAATGTTAAATTACATTGAATTCTATGTAAAAGCACATAAAATACACATCATTTTACCGCATGTAAAATGAATTTTTGCACTTTCAGAAAATACATGCAGATGTACGTAAAATAAAAAGTATTATCTGTAATTAAATATGTAACTTGTAATATAAAAGTGTATTACTATTATAAGACTTAAATAAGATATTTCTTTGTAATTTTAAGGTAAACATAAAACTGTAAAAGAAAACGTAAAATAAAAAACACTTAAAATGTAAGTAAAATATTTTTACATAAATCATTTTCTCAATATTCGATTGAATCCACCACAAACACAAAATATCCAATGTTGAAACAAAAGTAAATAAACATGTTTTCATTAAATTCCTAACTTACTATATTGTAAACATCTACAGTTGACAATATCATACAAAAAAGAAATCTCTGCAGGGAGGACCAAGGTTTAAAACACACACTGTTATTTACTCAACAATAAGTCACAGTTATCCATGTTTTATGTATGTGTTCTGTTGCTGTGTTTTTTTTTTCCATTGGTCAATATACAGTAATAAACCTTAGTTTTACAGTATAATGTATGGTTTTCGGATTCTGGCCGACAGCCAGCGCTACGGCACTTGAAATAGAATTCAGCCAAAACACGGCAGACAAGTCAGGCATGTTTGGAATGAGTCCGCAACACTCCTGATTGGTTAATATAAACGTAATCGAAGAAACCTGCCAATGAGAACTGTCCGCGCCTGTCGTTCACATTTGAAACATCCACGTCAGTTTGAGCGGGTCTCCTCCTGCTGGAGCTACAGCTGTCAGTAAGTCTGCTGCAGGAGTTTATGGATTAATATCGGGATCGTTTTACATCTACACGTTAAATATGAGCATCGGGACGTCAACAAAGAACAGAAGACTTGAGATCTGGTGAGTCCTGCAACTGTAATGGAGTTAAACATGTATTTAGATAATCCTTAGTTTGTGAATGTTTTATTTTGTATTTAAGGTTACGTTCCCAGAAGGAGGACTCGTCGGCGAGCGTCTGGTGGCCGGGCTTGCCACGGAGCCCGGCCGGGCACAGCCCGAAAAGGCAACGTGGGCAACACCTCCGCTTCTCCGTCCCGCGGGCCCACCACCTACGGGAAACAGCGATGGGGTCGGGTGCGCTGCCAGAAGGGTGGCAGTGAAAGCAGAGGGTCTCGACGGACCAGACCCGGGCGACAGAAGCTGGCTTTGGGGACGTGGAACGTCACCTCTCTGGGGGGGAAGGAGCCAGAGCTTGTGCGGGAGGTGGAGCGGTACCAGTTGGATCTGGTTGGGCTCACCTCTACGCACAGCGTCGGCTCTGGAACCTTACTTCTGGATAGGGGTTGGACTCTATTCTTCTCCGGAGTTGCTCAAGGTGTGAGGCGCCGGGCGGGTGTGGGGATACTCACAAGTCCCCGGTTGGGTGCTTCGTTGTTGGAGTTTACCCCAGTGGACGAGAGGGTCGCCTCCCTACGCCTGCGGGTTATGGGGGGGAAAACTCTGACTGTTGTGTGTGCTTATGCACCAAACAACAGTTCAGAGTACACGGCCTTCTTGGAGACCCTGGAAAGAGTCCTGTATGGGGCTCCTGAAGGGGACTCTTTAATCTTGCTGGGAGACTTCAACGCACATGTGGACAACGATGGAGACACTTGGAGGGGCGTGATTGGGAGGAACGGCCCCCCTGATCTGAACCGGAGTGGTGGTTTGTTACTGGACTTCTGTGCTAGTCATGGATTGGCCATAACAAACACCATGTTCGAACATAAGGATGCTCATAAGTGTACGTGGTACCAGAGCACCCTAGGCAGAAGGTCCATGATCGATTTCGTTATCGTATCATCGGACCTGAGGCCGTATGTTTTGGACACTCAGGTAAAGAGAGGGGCGGAGTTGTCAACTGATCACCATCTGGTGGTGAGTTGGGTCGAGTGGCTCTCGATAGACCTGGTAATTCCCAAACGTGTAGTTCGGGTGAACTGGGAACGTCTGGAGGAGGCCCAAGTTCAGGAGGCCTTCAACTCACACCTCCGGCGGAGCTTTTCGGGCATTCCTGTGGAGGTTGGGGACATTGAACCAGAGTGGTCGGTGTTCAAAGCCTCTATTGCCGAAGCCGCGGCGGGGAGCTGTGGTCTCAAGGTCTTAGGTGCCTCAAGGGGCGGTAACCCTCGAACCTCCTGGTGGACACCGGTGGTCAGGGAAGCCGTTCGACTGAAGAAGGAGGCCTTCAGGGATTTGTTATCCCGGGGGACTCCCGAGGTAGTTGCAAGGTACCGACAGGCCCGAAGGGCAGCAGCCTCAGCCGTGGCCGAGGCAAAGCAGCGGGTGTGGGAGAAGTTCGGAGAAGACATGGAAAAGGACTTTCGGGCGGCACCAAAGTTGTTCTGGAAAACTGTCCGACACCTCAGGAGGGGGAAGCAGGGAACCATCCAAGCTGTGTACAGTACGGATGGGACGTTGTTGACCTCAACTGATGGAGTGTTGGGGCGTTGGAAGGAACACTTTGAGGAACTCCTGAACCCGACAACTCCGCCCTCTATGTTAGAGGCAGAGCTGGAGTATGACGGGGGATCAACACCAATCTCCCGGGGGGAGGTCACTGAGGTAGTCAAACAACTCCACAGTGGCAAAGCCCCGGGGGTGGATGAGATCCACCCAGAAAAGCTGAAGGCTCTGGGTGTTGAGGGACTGTCATGGTTGACACGTCTCATCAACGTTGCGTGGAAGTCGGAAACAGTACCGAAGGAGTGGCAGACCGGGGTGGTGGTTCCCCTTTTCAAAAAGGGGGATCAGAGGGTGTGTGCCAATTACAGAGGCATCACACTACTCAGCCTCCCCGGGAAAGTTTACTCTAAGGTACTCGAAAGGAGGGTCAGGCCGATTGTCGAACCTCAGATTGAGGAGGAACAATGCGGATTCCGTCCTGGTCGTGGAACAATGGGTCAGCTTTTTACTCTCGCAAGAATCCTGGAGGGGGCCTGGGAGTACGCTTATCCGGTCTACATGTGTTTTGTAGACTTGGAGAAGGCGTATGACCGGGTTCCCAGGGAGTTACTGTGGGAGGTGCTGCAGGAGTATGGGGTGAGGGGGTCTCTACTCAGGGCCATCCAATCTCTGTACTCCCAAAGCGAGAGCTGTGTCCGGATCCTCGGCAGTAAGTCGGACCCATTTCCGGTGAGGGTTGGCCTCCGCCAGGGCTGCGCTTTGTCACCAATCCTGTTTGTAATATACATGGATCGGATTTCGAGGCGTAGTCAGGGGGAGGGTGTCTGCAGTTTGGTGGACTAAGGATTGCACCACTGCTTTTTGCAGATGATGTGGTTCTGATGGCTTCATCGGTCTGCGACCTTCAGCACTCACTGGACCGGTTCGCAACCGAGTGTGAAGCGGCTGGGATGAGGATCAGCACCTCCAAATCTGAGGCCATGGTTCTCAGCAGGAAACCGATGGATTGTCCACTCCAAGTAGGGAATGAGTCCTTACCCCAAGTGAAGGAGTTCAAGTATCTCGGGAGTGGAGGAACAATGGAGCGTGAGATGGGCCGGAGAATCGGAGCAGCGGGAGCGGTACTGCAGTCGCTTTACCGCACCGTTGTGACGAAAAGAGAGCTGAGCCAGAAGGCAAAGCTCTCTGTCTACCGGGCCATTTTCGTTCCTACCCTCACCTATGGTCATGAAGGATGGGTCATGACCGAACGAACGAGATTGCGGATACAAGCGGCCGAGATGGGTTTTCTCCGCAGGGTGGCTGGCGTCTCCCTTCGGGATAAGGTGAGAAGTTCAGTCATCCGGGAGGGACTCGGAGTTGAACCGCTCCTCCTTCGCGTCGAAAGGAGCCAGCTGAGGTGGTTCGGGCACCTAGTTAGGATGCCACCTGGGCGCCTCCCTAGGGAGGTGTTCCAGGCACGTCCAGCTGGGAAGAGACCAAGGGGTAGACCTAGGACCAGGTGGAGGGATTATATCTCTTCGCTGGCCTGGGAGCGCCTTGGGATCCCCCAGTCAGAGCTGGTTGATGTGGCCAGGGAAAAGAAAGTTTGGGGCTCTCTGCTGGAACTGCTACCTCCGCGACCCGACCACGGATAAGCGGGAGAAGATGGATGGATGGATGGATGGTTACGTTTCTTCTTCTAGTTAGCTGAGTTTCTTCCCGTTAAGTTGGTATGCATCATTAATAGGTTGTTAAATGTTAAGAAGCCCTGATATGATGTTTCTTGCAAGATGTTAGTGCGCCCGGGAAACCCGGCTTAACATGTGGCTGCTAACGTTAGCTTACAGCTTATTGCAGTGCTGCCCCCCGCCCTCTCGTCTCCAACACGGGAGAGTTACACATGCAGCGGGGTGTCACAGTGTTGTCGCCAAGTTTAATGTAAAGTGTCACAGCTTTCTTACAGCGGAATCTAGTTTGTTACTGTTCAGTAGCCAACAGCTAGCATAGCATAAACAGCTAACTGCTAATGTTCGGCTAACTTGCTAGTTAGCTCTTCTCTATATATTATAAGCTAACATGACTAGCTAATGTCACACTGTGTGAACTAAAATACTTTTTGTATTACTACATCCAACACAGTCTCACTCCATAATCGTCCAGGAGCGACGCTTGGTCAGGGTCCCGTGGCGTGCAGTTGTGACGCTCCTAAATTCCTTCAGCTTCATAAAGGGACGCAAATAGCTTTCAACTGATTGCAATGTATTCACATCTGCCGTGGGATTTGACGCTCATGGAATCACGGCATTCATTTGTGTCGGCTGACTCTGGGCTGCCCTTAAAGGCAATGTGAGCGCCCGTTCCCATTGGATAACAGAGAATTGGACACCAGGAAGTAAGTATTCTCCTTACTGTCAATTGATTTGACAGTGATATCTCCACTACTCATCAACTCAAAAACACCAGATTATCCTTGTTGATTAAACGACATTGATAGGTTTTGTGAACATGTTCTTGTTGCCCCCAGCTGGTCGAAACAAAGGCTACATTAATGTATTAAATCGATGTTAATCCAGGTGGATGTGGAATTAACGGATGTGCCGTTGTGTGATTGCGTTGCCAGGCAACAGCTTCGGTTCATGTTCATTTACAAACTCTTCAACTACAACCGTAGTTATATTTAAAAATATGTTAGAAGGCCTCACGAAATACTTTAATGTAAATTAAAATTGAAATGTGAAGGAATGTGTGTACAAAATACATCCTTACGAAATACGAAACCGGATCAGACGGATCCTCAGATCGATTTAGCCGCAAAGCACGCTGGGATTTGGTGTTTGTAAAATGTGAAATCCGAAAACATATTTTAAAAATAAAATAATACATTATTCCGAGTGTGCTTGCTTTTCTCTTGGAAAGTCTTCACATAACGGCCTTGTAATACACGGTTCGGCTGCATTAAATATGAAATATCTGCCGTAGTTGTATATTTATAGAGCCCTGATGAGAAACATGAGGGCTTTGCAGAGACAAACATGAGGAAATGCCGCCAAACTGAAAACGTGACATGGATCCTAAATATATCAGCAGTTAAACAACATCTTACATTTATTTTCACACAATACGCCTCCTTGCAGTATCAACAATAATTCGGCTGACTTTTATATTTGATCCAATTGATAGATTGACTGTATTTACACCATAACGGTGCACAGCTGATAGACGGGCACCTAGTGGTTAAAGCGCGTTATTGCATTTTTATTATTTTCATTAGATATTAATAGAATCCCTATAAAGTATATTCATTACTCGTTATTCTCTACTAATAGTTAATTAAAGACTGTATATAATGACTATTTTGCACATCCCTTTCAAGATTTCAAGATGTTCTAAGGTTTATTGACATCAATATGTGTGTACCTCCACCATTAAACTGTCATATTGTGCACATTTCTTATACTATCTACATACATCTTATAAGAGTATACTACATGTATAATATCAGTTAAAATAAGTGCTTAAACATAGTTAACATTGCTATGTTTAAGCTCTTGTTTAAGCAGATCATGTAAGTGTATTTCAAGTGTACTATGTATTAATGTATTGAGCTGTACTTAAATCAGGTTTTAAAATGGTTTGACTGATAGAGATCATGCAATGTCATTATTTGTTTATTGATTGTTATGAACCTGCCTGAGGACCACAGATGGAAATGAGCTATTAGCTATAATCTGGCATATTGCATCTCTTCTCTTTGCTGAGATTAATTTTTTTGTATGCATGGTCCTTCTATAAATAAATACAAATACACCGTAGTTGTGTATACTATGATATGTCAATAAACCTTAGAACATCTTGAAATCTTGAAAGGGATGTGCAAAATAGTCATTATATACTGTCTTTAATTAACTATTAGTAGAGAATAACGAGTAATGAATATGCTTTATAGTAGGGGTGCCCATTACGTCGATCGCGATCGACCGGTCGATCGCAAAGGTAGTGTGGGTAGATCGCATGGCATTGAAAAAAAAAATAAAATAAAAAAAATATATATATTTTTTTTTTTTTTTTTTTTAAGTTAGCCTATCATCCATCCTTACTATGGCATTTGCCACTTGATTGACGTACAGGTAAGCCAGTCTGAGTTGCATTGTGCCATACAGGTTCATGCAGTTATGAGGGGGCCTCACTTCCTCATCTGAAGCGCTAATGCGGCGCACTATTATGCGCTTATGCGGCGCAATTAGTGTAAGCGTGCCACAGTTTATCCGCCGTTTACTCCACTAGCACCCCCCCCCCCCCCCCCCCCCCCCC
>CALSBZ010040147.1:71939-83051 GCA_943591055.1 Gobionotothen gibberifrons | reverse complement strand
GTGTGTGTGTGTGTGTGTGTGTGTGTGTGTGTGTGTGTGTGTGTGTGGAGACACTGTGATGGATCGTTGGAGCTATGTGCAGCTCAAGGCATATGCTCGAACGGGAGCTGCCTGGACGCTGCAATCATGTTGCGCGCACTATCCGTGCTGAGTGTGCTGACTTTTCGTACAATGTCCCACTGTCTGGCTACCTGCATAAAGTCAAGTGCTCGGCGCAGTTGTCGGCGAAATGTCGCTTCTCTATTTTCATTGAAACAGCTCCTTATATCCGTTAGCGCAGCTAGCTAGCACCAGATGCTAACAACAACACGTAAGGTGTGCCTCGCTCGCGCAACACATACACACACCCTCCCGGTGGCCAGTCCGGGCCTGCCAGTGAGCGTGGAAGTGTGGTCTGCCACAAGCGGGCGGCAGGAGCGGGGCTGTCAGCATCAGCTTGTAAATGGTATTTTAAACTCGATGCGCCTGACACTACGGGGCGGCCGAGGACAAAGAATACACATGCGTTAATCACGTTAAAATAATTAGAGTGGCGTTAATTTTTTTTTGCTAGTATAAACGAAACGAAACAAAAGCACTGTACCCAACTGCCTGCGAGTTTGTGTAACATCTGACTGCATGGATGCTGCTTGCAGGAATTTGATAGCGTGTTTCCTACACAAGCTCCAACAAAAGGCACAGTCCCTGTCTCATTTATCTGCTGAGAAATGAATCAGGCTGCCTTCAAGTGCAGTTGGAAATGTTGAGATCTTTAAAATACGCTCTGGTGGAAAACTGTACAATTGAAATATAATGTCTCCTTGTGCTACATTGGGGTGTTAATAGATAGTCACATTTATTTGTTATAAATACCTGACTTCATTCCTCAGAATCAAAGATTGCTGACCATGATGACAGCAGAGGTAGATTCACTTCTATTCTCCTGAGACATTGATCTGAGAGAATCAGCAATTTTCTTTCTTTGCAAAGACGTGTATTTCTGTTAGGCTTCATTGAATTGCAGAAATGTAAGGGATCTGGGGAATCAGGACTAATGGATACGGACAGTTGTGAATTATCCTCACTGTCATGGTGATTTATTTAGTCTGTATCAAATGTGCGAGTGGGAGCATGTAGTGATTAAATCGAAGAGGTCCAAGAATCCAACCTTGGGGCACTCCACACCTACACCAACTCAGAGTCAGAGTTGAGGGTCCTTTTTGTGTTTGCATCATTTTGGAACTGGGCCAGATGGACCAAACCATTAACTGACCTCTCCAGTAGACCAAAAAGTGGCAAAAAAAAAAAAAGACTGTATTTATATGCAGCACTGCTCTGTGTCTATGCTATGATGAGATTGAAAACATGATTGATAACCATCAGGATGTTTGATGTGAAATGGTATATTGGAGACAGGCCTATAGTTAGCAAACACTGTTGCATTATTTTCTCAAAGAGCTTCTCGCTCTGGCCCAGATGTCTTGCTGGTAACCTCAAGTGGCAAAAAATAGCTCTGGGGCCTCATTTATAAAGGGATATACGCTCCAAAAATGGCGTACGCCAGTTTCTACGCAATGTTTGCGATTGAAAAAATACTAACTTGACGGGAAAATGTGCGGTCCTCCACGCAAACTCTAACCCATGCGTACGCACTAAGCACAAACACGGGAGAAACGAGAAACTGCGACACCGTTGGCAGAAGGAAGAATGGAGAGAAATATGTGGAAATCTTACCATAAATAAAATGTTACCTCTCATTTATCATATAGGAAGAATTCATTTTCAAACA
This sequence comes from Gobionotothen gibberifrons, assembly GCA_943591055.1. Classification (NCBI taxonomy): domain Eukaryota; kingdom Metazoa; phylum Chordata; class Actinopteri; order Perciformes; family Nototheniidae; genus Gobionotothen; species Gobionotothen gibberifrons. The sequence continues at coordinate 81,283 of CALSBZ010040147.1, read as the reverse complement.
TTGATTAAAGCCAATCTTAAAATGATTAAACAAATGCCTGTTTGAGAGTCCTCAGTGCACACAAACACATAACTTATTATGATATGTTGTTTAAAATCACCTTGAATATGTTGTGTTAATGTTATGAAATGTTTTCTCATAAATGATGCGGTAAGCAGGAGGACAAAATTACGTCTAAACTGACGCCATTTTGCTTTTCTATAGGTTGTAGATACGAGCATGGTTTTATATACTATCATGTTTAATCGTGTTTTATGCCGTTTGCCAAGACTTGATAAGTCGCTCGTAAAACTAAGGTATGGAAACTAAGAGCACCATATGTGGTAAATTGTACAGCTAATATAACACAACACATTAGTTGTATTTCCTTTAACTGGTGGATTATGGATATATAGTTGCTGATCGACAGCTGGGACACAAACCACCAAATACAAAAACATAATTCAGATCCAGTCGTCATGACTCCACTCCGGAGGGATTCCCCGATCATTTCTTACAGTTTCTCATCAAAGGGGGGGGTCTCCTGTCCCCGGTACAAACACACTGCCTGAGGAAGGCTTTGTGTATTATTTTTGTCATTAACCTTTTTCGGACCACTTATTTATTTATTTTGGTGACGATCCGACCTCCATGCTGCTACTCTGGTTCAAACTGCATCCACCAAACAATATGATTTATCTCGACCTCCCCAAAAGAACCAAAATCTGACACGGTGTGAGATGTCTTTTTTAGCTGTTCTGTCGTCATTTCCTGCGATCTTCTTCATGCAGTCAGTCAGAATGAATGAATGAATGGGCGTTTCTTTGACTATTTATAGGCAAATATGGGCGTTACGTGAAGCCCGCAAAAGCTGCTCCGCATTTCGAGTCGATTGTGATGTATAAAGGGAAACTGGCGTAGGAAGTGCCGTGCGCACTTTCCTCGCCGGTACGCAATGTTTGGTGAATCGGAAAATGTGTGAACATTTCTGTACCTATTTTTTTGTTTTGTACTACCAGCCCGATCTCACCAGAATGCGTACAAATGACACGACTTTGAAAAGTCGTGCAATAGATACGCAGAAGTCCGTTTTTGCGTGCATATGATACGCCCACGTTACGTTTGTTATGAACGTATGTCAAATACGTTTTTTTCCTACAATTTTCTCCCACGTTATGTTTGTTGTGAACGTATCTTAAATGCGTTTATTTTCTACATATTTTTGCCATTTATTTAACCCTAACCCTAACCATAACCCAATAAACTGCTGTGTCGTTTATTGCACCGCAAACATTAAAACTGTCATTGGAACGGCGATCAGGCCTGAAGCCACAGAGCTCTTTGTTTTAATGTTTGAGGTGCAATATCAGCGTATCATATGCACGCAAAAACTGACTTCTGTGTATCTATTGCACGACGTGTAAAGTCGTGTCATTTGTACGCATTCTGGTGAGATCGGGTTGGTACTACGTAAGCAACCTTCCCACGTGAATCCTACGCACGGCGTTATAAATGAAGCCCCTGATCATACAATAAAATCATATTTTATTCATATGATTAATCAAAGGCTAGCTGGCTTTTCTCTTTTTAGCAGGCTAGATCTCCATGGTAACTTATGCTTAGCGGCTAACCTGGTCCCGACCAGGTTAGGTTGCAGGCTAAGAGCTCAACTCAGTGAAAGCACTGCCTGCTGACCAATCAGAGCTCCGTGTGCGGAGCGGGGTGCGGAGTTTAAAGCGACATTACAGGAGAAAGGAAATACAGTTTAAACTGCCGTTGCAGGAAAGACGGCCGGCAAAAATCACCGACTGTGTGAACGTGAACATTAATAGAATATCACCTCCCATCTTCAGAGCAATCTGACTATTATAACATTAGCGTTAAGAAAGCTTACTTAAATATCTGCCACAACATAAGTAACCGGATCAAAGTTACGGTCTATATGCTGTAAAAATGTATTATCTCTTCGATTTACACACGGCATCTATTGCACGTCTGTCCGTCCTGGGAGAGGGATCCCTCCTCTGTTGCTCTCCCTGAGGTTTCTCCCATTTTCCCCTTTAAACTGTGGGTTTTCTCCGGAAGTTTTTCCTTGTACGATGTGAGGGTCTAAGGACAGAGGGTGTCGTATTTCTCATACTGATATTCTGAACAATCTGTGCTGTTGTATTTGCTGTAAAGTGTCTTTACTGTAGGCTATTTTTATTATATGTACAGCACTTTGGCTCGACCAAAAATCGTTTATAAATGTGCTATATAAATAAAACTTGATTTGATTTGAAAGTAACAGTACAGTCCGCGGCATTTCACATCATAATGTATCATATATCTCCTTATCTGAGTCAGCTGAGCCGTATCTGGCCGTGCAACACTCATAGTGTCACATACTGTATGCAGAAGGATTATTTTAAGCAACACATTAAGTTGACGAAACACTCGAGTCAAATGTAGGCCTAATTAGAGTCAGATCGTGTCTTAGACGGGGCATATCATAAACCTGTTAATGTACGCATTCAAACACTTTTTCTGTTACTAGCTGTATTCACCTTGCAGGTGCAACTATGTGGCTTTTATCCTGGATAAAGTGTTTGAGTCATGGATGTTTAAAGTTTAACGTCTTCATATTTGTCTAATTATATAGTTGACTTTTGATTCAGGAAGTATGACGCGGTGCACTGTCAGTACGCTTCTCCATGTTTGTGATTGGTCGAATGCTCCAAATACCACCCCTTTCATGTGAACGCGCACCTAACTAGATAGGGCACGGCTGGCTTGAGCGATCCACTTGGTAACCCGTGTCGTAGTACCGTTTAGCGAGAGCGCGTATGTTTTGGATTAGGCCAACCGGCTAACTCAAACATATCCAGGTTAGGTTGAACCAGCTTCGTAGAACAGGCCCCTGGTCTAATGTGTTATGAACACACATACAAACAATACTCTACAGTGTGAATTGTATAAGCGCCTTTATATTCTTATATATACTTATAATGTATAACTTCACTGAAAAAGGTGCCAATGCAGTTTACACGTTAACTCTTGAGAGTGTATGGAGTGACTAGGCTCTCTCCCCCCCCTCCCCCTCCTTTCCCTCCCAGCATCCCTTTAGCCCTAGCGTTGTGAATGGAACAAGTTTATTCAGCGAGGGAGCCTATTAGTCCACGCTCGCTCAAAGGTCTCTGAAAGACCGCCCAACAACCCATGTCAGCACATGAAAGTGAAGACTGAACCCCGGGGGCAAAATGTGTGTGTGTATCTGTATGAACTTTTGTGTGTGGCTGTGTGTGTGTGTGCTATTGGGGAAGGGTGCCTGCACTTGAACCGGCTCCATTCACACAGGTTATGGGGTCTTGTGGTCTTAAATGTGACCATAGCAGGGCAGAATGACCTCTGCGGGGCCGGCCTTAATCCTCCTTCACTGTCAAAAGAGGCTCTGACTTCCCTTTCTTTTCTCCTCTCTGCCCCCCATATCGTTAAACAGGCTTCTCACTGGTCAAGGAATGTTCTAACGGTCTCTGAGTTTTGCGAGGTTGCTCCCAGCACACAGGAGAGTCAGAGAATGTAAACTGATTTTTGGTGAGGTCAGCACCTATGAGGGAAATTAGATTTTTTTCAAAGCCATATAGATAAAGCAAAGTTTATCTTAACCCCTCCCCCCCCCCCTCCCGGACTCTGGTTTTCCCGGCCTGTTTTAACTGCTCTTATACTGCTGATAACATTTAAACTGTAAACAATGTCACACTACTGGTTTACATGAATAACTTCAGTGGATATGCAAAGAAAGTGTATTCCGAAACTAGCATGGTTGTGGATCTGTGGGTGTATCTGTTGGATGAACATAATGTTTACCTATTTTTGACCGGGAACACCACAGGTGTTACAAAGTAGACTAAAGCACTCGAAATTCAATGAAAGTGCTGATCAGCAATTGTATATGTTCAAATGCCTACTGTGGAGGATAGCATAAGGCCTTGAAGCAATCAAATGTAAAACACTATATTTATGATTGATGAAAGTGGTGAATCATCAGATTTGACCCGAACACGACAGGAGGATTGAGCTTAAATAGAGGGAAATGAGACAAAAAGTTCTCCATTCTCTTCTTAATGCGGAAGGGACCTGTAGAACGTCATGAATTGTCACTTTACGGTGAACCTCTAATGCACATGCTTTGAAGCCCCCTTTCTCCCCTCTTACTCTCTCTCTGTCTCACACAAACACACACACACACACACACACACACACACACACACACACACACACACACACAGCACTAACAATTAAGAAACCAATGACACGAGTCTGCCATAACAAACCATCTGTGTCACAGAGCCTTTAGAGCCAGGCAGACGGACATGGCATGGATTATTTGAAATAAGTATTGACTGGGCTCATTTCAATTAGAAAGGGTCAAATGGGCATGCACAACCACTCACAATGCTTTAAGATGACAACATACTGTTCCGAGATCCAAAGTTATATATCATTAGATGAGTTTGCTGACCCTGACATTTCTGTCCACCTCCAAAGGGGAGGAGGGCAAACCCTCTCCGGCCAGGTTCAAAATGTTTCTCTTACGATGCTGCACGTCCCTCATCGACGATGCTTGTGACGGAGGATAGGTGTGTGTGTGCCACCCTTGCTAAAGTTCACAAATATTACGATATTGTTGTATCTTCAGGAAACTTCCTATTGATAGCATGTACAGGTGTGCAGTTGTAGGTAAAGAGGAAGTGGAGGAGAGTCTCAGCATTCAGCTTTGTGGGACCCACATGTTTAGGGTGAGGGTTTAGGAGATGTAGTTCTTTAACCTTACATTTCTATTGTAAGGAAGTCGTGTATGGAGTAGAAGCAGGAAGTGTTGATACCCCGGTCACAGAGGAGATAATGGGGTTAAATGCTGAACTGAACAGCATGGTGGAGATGGTGTCCTACATGCAGATCTGTGGGGGTACAGTTGGGTGGTAAGCTGTTTCAGGATGAGACAGACTAGACTCTAAAAGCACCTCATGATGCAGATGTTATTTAAGACCTCAGTCAGCTCCCAGCATGCATCTGAAAATGCCATCAAGGCAAGAATGCAGATTTGGAGGTGCTGGTTTCTCTACATCAGGGGTCTGCAACAGGCGGCGACCTATACGGACCCGGACCTATAATCCAGGGGTTCCCAACCTTTTTTCCCAAGGGCCCCCCCAAATGACTCCTGGAAGTCTGGAAGGGGGGGGGGGCAGACTTTTAAATTAAAGTTTAAAAGTCTCAAAAATGCTACAATTACTGTCACAAACTGGATGAATGTGAAGTATTTTGTTAAAGGAGGATGAAAGCGTAATTAAGGAGCACTATTGGAGTGACTTTGATGGTTATTGGACTCAGGATTAATTCATTTGGATTCCCGCTGTATGCAGGTGGAAACAATTCACAAAGGGATGAAACTGTTTAAAACACATGCTCAAAGTAAGCCAGATTTTGCCGATGTGTTTACCTGAATTCAAAAGTCGTAAATAATCTACAAAATGGAGGAGACCGATCTGATCAGAGCAACTGTGACAAATAATCCAACTGAAACCGGCATGGACAATGACTATGTTTTTAAAATGCGCTTATCCAGAAAAGCCTGGTTTGGACACTTTACGGGCAGAAGAAACATTTCTTTCTTTTTATGCCTTTATTAGCTACTAACTTGAATTTGTATTCAAATTAATTAATCAATTATGTTTTATATTTTATTGTAATGTAGAGACAATTGCGTTACAATTATATGCAAAAAAAAAAGAAAGTCTAGGCCTGGCGCCCCCCCTGCGATCTTTGGCGCCCCCCCCAGGTTGGGAACCACTGCTATAATCAATACATTAATAGGGGATTTCAATTTTGACGGCGCGATTCTATTTTAACCGCTGCCGACAGGGGGCGAAAGAGACGAGTGAGCGATACAGGGAGAGAAACACAGAAGAAGAGACGAGAGCGCGGCAGAGAGAAGCAGAGAGGAAAGTGAGTGAGGAGAATAATTAGTGATACAGGGAGAGAAGCGGAGAGGAGAGTGAACAGGCGTGACAGGGAGAGACAAATAAGTACACATGGCGCTCTCCAAGAAGAGGAAAGTGGACAGTGAGAACAGAGCTTTTAACCCTGAGTGGACTCATTGATGTTCATCCTGCCCACTGGGAGCACAGAACCAGAGTGTCTCATTTGTTCAGAGACCGTGGTGCTCATTAAAAGTGCCAAAACGCCACTATGAGACAAAACACAAAGTGTTTGACCAAACATTCCCTCTCAAGTCAGAACTGAGCTCACAACAAATAAGCAGTCTCAGAGCCCGATATGATCAGTCCACCAGGATCAAAATTAAAACTAAATATGGTTCCAGCGCAGGCTAACCGAGGCTAACCAATGAGCAACTGCATGTGTATGAGAATGGCCCTGACACCATTTCAGCCCAGATCTAAACTCCTGGCAGGACAAGCTCCAGCTCAATTCTCGCACTGAATAAAAAAAAAGTGAGTGAGGGACTGCAATATAAGAGGGAAAGAAAGAGAAACTTTAAAACTGTTCAATTGTTATGATGTGTAAAGACTGATATTGTTCAATAATCGTCTGAAACTGTTAAGTCATGATGTGAAACGGTTGAGCCCCGAGCCTGTTTTTCAGGTCTCAGGCTCGAAAATGACATTCAAAGGGTTAAATTAATTAAAAAAATTCTCAAAGCAAGGTTACACCTGTGAGTTGGATGAAGAAGTATCAGAATCAATATAGATGTTTTTTATTTTAAAGTAAATTCAGATTGAACACGGTAAAAAAATGTAAATGATTGTGTCCGTCCAAAAAAAAAAATTACTTATAGTGAAAACCACCCTTGAATGATGGGATGGTAGACTAAAAGCTTTAGGAATCCACAAACTATAACATATAATAAGTACCCTGTATCAAGGTTGATGCAAAACAAACAAGTGAGATTTGACCTTTTTAGAGAGATTTAGCAAAAAAAAACCACTTCTGGCGTCATTTGGGTGGATTTTCCATATCTCTGGCCCCCCTTGCTCGATTTTGCTGATTGACATCTCTTTCTAACCGTCAGAGCCAATGGAATCGAGGGGACTCCCACATACTCCTTATTTGGTCATGTGTGTGTGTGAGACTGACGCAAAGCCAAGACCGGAAGCTGCGATAACTCTGGTGGCTACCATTAGCAGCTAACTTTTACTCTCCGATTTTTACATAAAAATGGAATTATGGATTATAAATAAAAAAATGTATTCCACAGAAACATTATCAACCTATGGATTAACTGATTCAGCCACGTTTTTTCTCGTTTTAATGCCATTGAACAAGTCTTTTGATCAGATTGACAGCTACGGTGAGACGATCTCTCTAAAAGCTCCGTAAAGGTACGTGTTGTGATGTCTGTGTTTGCTTCCCCTGTCGCGAGTTCGGATCACTCAGTGATGATACTATATACCTAAATAATCTGTGCAACCTCAGCTTTAATCGGATATCTTGTATGTGCAGCTACGATAAGTAATAAGGGTATCTTTTATCTTGAGTTCTGTGCCAAAGTGCGTTTGCATTTTTCGCTCAGGGGTCATTTAGATGCTTCTTATGAGACTTGTGTTTTGTTTTGGTAAAAATGGTTTGTATCGTCAGTTAGCTGAGATTATTCCCGTTAATCTGGTATAACACATTAATAGGTTCTTAAATATTAAGATGCCCTGAGACCAGGGTAGGATTTTCACCGGCGGCCATGACGGCCATGCAGCTGTGTTTACTCCTGTCATTCAAACAGGACGCGCTGGAGAGGGGGCGGGGCTTATATCCATGTAAATACATGGTAAATACTGTGGTGGAAACCAACTACGGCTAAATTAACCCATTTTACCGTGATTTAATTGTAATACACGTATCAAAATGGTGCCGAAGTAACTAAATACTGATAACGGTTAGTAAAAACCATGCTTTGACAAGTGTGCAGACAAGACGGCAGGCGAAAGACTTTTACAATGCGTGTTCTCTGAATGGAGCGATCCCATTCGATCAGATCAGACTAAACTAACCTGAGTTTGCACATGTTTAACTTTTGTCTAGTTTCTGAACAGATATGAGGAGCTGTGAGGAGTTGATTAAAGATACTCTCTCACACACACACACAGAAGTAGTAGATGGAAAACATACCAAACAAACACTAATTGTTCAAAGTAAAGTATTTCATTTTATATGCGGTATTACTAAGGAGGCATAGGCCTATATGATGATATAATGTTTGACATTATTGATATTAAAAAAGTGATTTGTTTTCCATGACATTCGTGTGTTTTTCTTATCAGAAAGTGAAGTTATTTATTCGTAAGCTCCAAATCCAAATGTTTCCCTCAATGGCCTTTGTGCCCTGGCATGTGGCCTTTGCGCTTAACAGGTTGAAAAAGGGAAACTCAAGCTGCTGCTACACTTTATTTTATTTATCTAAAATCAAGCACTTTTAAGATGCACATATTTTCAAAAGCTATTTTATTTTTTCTATTTTATTTTTAAATGCAGCCCGAGAGGAACATTACACATATGCACAGTATGTACTGTATATCTGTATAGTTCAATGTTAATAGACAATAAATATTGTTGTTTATGAATTGTACTTTCTTTATTTGATTGGCAGTCAGTAGTTGATTACATGCAGACGTTGATAAAGCTGCAGGCTACTTCAATATATATCACACTAATTCATAAAGCAACTTAGACATTTTGATGTTCCGGACCTTTGCATGCGGAGATTTTCTCTAACTGGACCTCGTTGAATTTTAGTTGAATACCCCTGCTCTACTGCATCGAGAATGGTACTTAAGTAAAAGTATTTAAGCACGATAAGAACATTTACTTTAAGTATGAATACAAGTATTAATATACCTAATATTTCAACATTTGCTGCCAATTAATTTTCTGTTAACCCACTCATGGTTTTAGTATAATGTTGCATGGTTTAATCATATTTGTAAAGTTTTTCCTCCTATAAGTTCTAAGTAAAAAGAAGTGTGATTAGGCTTTAGGAAAATCACAAAAATTGTGACGAACAAGTTTATTCAACTGTCAGGACTCCTCTTGTTTGGTAACAGGATTGTAAGCAGAAAAAGGGAAGTATGTTGCAAGACCCTTGTTGCCAGTGATCTGCTGTCAATGTACAGAGGGTGTCATGGTGGGTTTCTCTTTCAATGTTCCCTCTGTACAGCTGCTGTGTGTGTGTGTGTGTGTGTGTGTGTGTGTGTGTGTGTGTGTGTGTGTGTGTCAGATACTTAGAAAGTGGATATTAGAGCTCGCTCAAAAACACACGCACACGCACATGCACGCACACACACACACACACACACACACACACACACACACACACA
>CALSBZ010040143.1:0-17510 GCA_943591055.1 Gobionotothen gibberifrons | reverse complement strand
CAGGCTCCAGTGGCGCAATCGGTCAGCGCGCGGTACTTATAAGACAGTAACCTGCAGAACCACATGAATATTTAAAACATATTGTTGTGAATATTGTTAGGTAGCTAAAACTCCATAAAAACTGGTGACAAAGTAAATATATTCTCTAAAAGAAAATCAAAACACTGATGGAAAGATTGCTCCCACCAAAAAATAGGCTGTGACCTTCAAGCAGCATCTTCTTTGATTAAATACAATGTGATTATCTGGTCATCAACAGAGCAGCGATCAATCAATCCCAATCATAAGTGGTGAAGTAATGCACTCTCATCAACTTAATGAGGCTTTTTGTATGATTAGACTACAACATAAGTCATTTTACTCTCAAACTAAACCAAACCAAGAGATATCTTCTGTAACAGAGAGGCACATTCCATGGAATATAACAAAAAGTGTTTCTGAAGTGAATTACCTACCCCACCTTTAACTTAGCCTATTCTCTTGCTCCTCTTTCACTACACACACGTGTTCAAGGCTGTACAATTTGGATTGAAATAGTCCCAAAGCCACAACTACCTAACATGTTACTCCTTCATCAAGGTAATCGGAAAGTTTATTTTTGGTCAGATTTCGGAGGGTTTGGGGTTTTAGGGGGAGATAAACAACCAAAGCCGAATTTAAGAGGTGGATAACACAGTGAATTTGAGAGGTATTTTGTGTAACACTAAGGCACTGCTGGGATTTGGACCCAGGATCTCCTGTTTACAATCTGCTATCTAGTTGATCTTCTTCTTCTTCTCTTAAATCAAAGATGCGTTCATATCTACAATGTTAAAAAAGTCCATAGTGAATCTGTCTGCTTCTTGATTCCAACAGTCAACTTATAACCACACCGTTTCTCCAGAAATAACTCAGTAGGTTTCATGTTTAAACGGAACCAACGTATATGTGAGTGAAATGAGTAAAGATGACAGACTTATAGTGAGAGATACTGACAGTAACTAAGAGGCACTGCTGGGATTTGAACCCAGGATCTCCTGTTTACGAGACAGGCGCTTTACCACTAAGCCACAGCGCCTTATGAACTTGCCCTATTCTCCCTATTTTCTTCGCTGAATTGTTCCCTTTCATTTCCACACGTTTCTCAAGGCTGTAAACAGTATTATTTGAAAGTCACACCAGAAACTGTACTAACATGTTAAGCTGTCATCTATTAAATCATGGTTAGGTATTAAGGATTATATTGTCAATGGCCCTTAGAGAGATTTACATCCAAACGTAATCCAAACTCCTTGTTTCAGAGGTGGATAACAGACTTAAATCAAGAGATATCTTCTGTAACAAACAGGCACTGCTGGGATTTGGACCCAGGATCTCCTGTTTACAAGACAGGCGCTTTGACCGCTAAGCTACAGCGCCTCCTACAGCTCACTCAATGTTACAAAAAACAACTATAGATATGTTGAGTCACTTCTGGATGTAAAATACACGGCTCGACACCAAACCCCTAATGTTGTTTAAACCGGTCAGCTGGTATCTGCTGTATTGGTTTCTTGGTGCCCTACTTATTCTTTTTGCTCAATTCCTTATAGAAAATGTTGATTAGGTTTTTTGACAAATAACAAGTGAGTTTAGAACTGATATTAACAAATGATGTTGTCAATTTTTATGATGATAAGGGCCGTTTCTCAATGTCGAGTATACCTGCTACAGAGCCACTATTTCAAGTATACTACGTCATCGAGTGGCGCCGAATGCTGGGCATTTAACATGCATTTAAACAGCCCTTTGGCGCCACTCGATGACATAGTATACTTGAAATAGTGGCTCTGCAGCAGGTTTACTCGACATTGAGAAACGGCCAAGGTCTCCAATTGGAGATCTAAAAACAAGATGAACAAACATAAATAAAATCTGAATCAACGAGCTGAAACTTGTAAACTTCCATCCTTAATTTGACCTCCATACGAGTGAAGAAAGGCTCCAGTGGCGCAATCGGTCAGCGCGCGGTACTTATAAGACAGTAACCTGCAGAGTGATGCCGAGGTTGTGAGTTCAAGCCTCACCTGGAGCAGGGAAGTTTTAATTAAATTGCCTGTATGCATTTCAGATACACATTCAGATGTTGCATGGAGTCGTGAATGAATATCAGACATATTTGAAGAAAATAAAATATGGTTGTCGTACCTGTGAGCAGAGAGTAGCCTCCTCGTGGAAGTAGCCGTGCATGAAGTCACAGTACTCTCTGGAAGTGATTTCACATCTGCAGCATGAAACGCATTATTAGCTTATGAAGAAACACCTCGCAGAATATAGACTGTAGACACAATAGACACATGCTGTTCTCCTGATGCGTTCAGGGACGTTGATTCTTACCGTCCTTTGGTCCCGATGCAGCAGGGCCGGCCTGTGATGGTGCAGTCGATGTGGGGGAGGTTGGTGTGATTCCCAGAGTTGTACCGTGTACAAACCTACAGATCATAAGCAGAGGAAACGTATTTGAAACAAAACACCTAAGACACTATACTTGTTTTAGATGTTATACGAGACAGATAGGTACATCAAAGTATTCTGAGACATAATAGACGTAGATGCCAAATGTAATTGTTAGATGTAAATGTACTCACTGGCCACTTGGTGATGTCATCAGGCCACTCGTGAGGGGAAACTGAGGCCGGCTCCACACAAATCCTTCAAAAGAAAGTTTAAAATAAATAAATAACATTGAACATTCCTATCTTCTGTTACAGGGACTGAGCCACAACCTTACATACGCCATACATGCAATACATAGATGTGTCTGTTATTTATTTACATGACTATGACCCCTGCAAAAGCCCCTAAATATATAGTGACTGTTGTGAAAAAGGTGTTTATTTGAAGCTACCTGGGGTCCTGATGGCAGACGGCCCCGTGTTGCCGTAGTGTGTTATTCAGATAAGGAGCACTGGGGTGCTGAGGCCACTTCACCCACACCGCCAGGGTGCTCTGCAGGAAGAGAGGGAGGGAGAGAAATCATTGTTAACATTATTCTGTATTTTGATTGTGTAGTGGTGACCAGAGGTGGGAAGTAGTGAAGTACAAATACTTCGTTACTGTACTTAAGTACATTTTTCTGGTATCAGTACTTTACTCCACTACTTATTTTTCTGACGACTTTTTACTTTGACTTCTTACATGTTGAACACAAATACCTGTACTTTCTACTTCTTACATGTTGAACCCAAATACCTGTACTTTCTACTTCTTACATGTTGAACACAAATACCTGAACTTTCTACTTCTTACATGTTGAACTCAAATGCCTGTACTTTCTACTTCCTACATGTTGAACACAAATACCTGTACTTTCTACTTCTTACATGTTGAACTCAAATGCCTGTACTTTGTACTTCTCACATTTTCCAAACAGGCTGGTTCCTTTAGTTTGAATGTGTGTTTGGTGGCGTGATCATTATTATTTAGAGTCATTGCGTGCCTATTGATTTGAACACGATCCGTGTATCCATAATTTCCTGGTCTTCTCTAAAGAAGAGGGACCAATGAAAACGTTGTCATGTTGCCGTTGTTCAGCATGGAAACATTCATTAGCTAACAATGACATTATTGTTCTATTCATATAAAGGGAGGTCAGGTACTCTTTAAAACAGCTGCTAGTTATGGGTACTTTTTACTCAAGTACATTTCAAAGCATCTTTACTTTTACTTGAGTAAAGAAGTTTAGTCAGTACTTCTACTTTGACCAGAGTATTTTTAAACACGAGTATCTGTACTTCTACTTGAGTAAAGGATGTGTTTACTTTGCCATCTCTGGTGGTGACTACTCTATCTAGCGTCAGACGGCTGTGATCTTTAGTGAGTGAAATGGTGACAGACCGAGCAGTCCTCCTGTGAGGTCTGCAGGCAGCCGGAGCGATCGTTCCTCACGCAGCAGCCCGACTCCCCCTCTCTGGATCTCTTCTCCTGGATCAGTTTGTGGATCTCTTCGTCTTGACGCATGCACGGAGAAAACTTTGCTCCCAGGTGGATCAGCGCCTCCTGCAGGACAGTACAGTCTGGTGAGGGTTCTGGATCTAAACCAGTGGTTACCAACTTTTTAAGCCTGAAATACCCCTACTGTCTTAGATGAGATCAATTAACCCTTTATAAACCACCTGTTATGCTCATATGTGTTCATGTGAGGCATTTAAAATAGTTATTCGACACTATTATCAACATTTCTCTACTTTAGCTGGCATTGTCTATTTAAATTATGTATTCATTACTTTAAACGAACAGTTAAGGCTTCTCTGTTTCTTGCTTACTAGAAACAGCTGACTGCATAAGCATTTTTTTTTTAAAATAAGTTGAGCCATAAATCATTGTAATACACTTGAGCTTTTCCCATGTCGACTATCATGCTTTAAATCACAATCATAGATAGAAGATGCTTGAATGAAGATACTTACTGAGCTCGGACCCACCCAGAAGTTTTGTTGTTGCACAAACTTAACGTTCTCATACACTCCCTTGTTCCTCAAAACCTCCAAAGAGACAAAGAAAAAAGCTTTATTACCAACATGCTTTGTCAAACATTTTCAGTCGAATTTCAACACAATTTGTTGACAGACAATATACCAATGCAGCTATAATAAACGCTGTTAAATAAACGTACAGAGTCGACAGTTTCATGCTGTGAGAATCCCACAGGGGCGATGCCGTAGATGGTGACGGCCAGGATGGTGATGAGCAGATGGACAAACGTGATCCAGTAGGTAAAAAAAGGCCTAAGAGAGGCAAGGCAAGGCACGTTTATTTATATAGCACCTTTCAACACAAGGCAATTCAAAGTGTTTTACAAAAATGAAAGACATTAAAGGTGGGGTAGGTCATTTGGGAGAAACCAGCTCGAGTGCGCTAGAATTTGAAAATACACAACCGGAAGAAATCTGCCACTTCCTTACAGAGCCCCTCCTCCAACACACACGAACGTGCACATGACCAATGAGGGCACGAGATAAGTTTGTGCACAGATGGAAGGCTGACAGGCAGGTAGGCCATCCAGTTATTTTAGCCGGGCCGGCTCAGATGATCGGTCGTGCTTTTTACAGCGCCACGGCTTCCACAGAGGACATTTTTTAATGTATTTTTTGTCAAAGCACTTAAGATATTCATTGCTATCGGGATGTTAAGAGCATTCCATGGAATATAACTAAAAGTGTATCTCGAGCCGGTTTCTCAAACTTACCTACCCCACCTTTAAGAGCATTAAGAAACATATTATAACATGGCATTTAAAAACACTAATTTAAAAGCAATGATAATAAAACATGAATAACAAAGGAACATGGATTACAGTTACAGTGCAGTGTGAGATACACACAAGTGTTTCATGCTAAACGAACCCCCCTTTGGAAAATGTTAATCTGCAACCCAATATTCAGAAAATTGAACGGATCCTGGCCAGATTTGTGTCGCATATACAATTAATTTGCTCCCAGTCATTCATGTGGCTTGCTAGTTTTGGACCTCATCTGTAACCCCAATACACGTAGGGGACTTTAGGAGAGGACAGAAGGACAATTCCTGCTTAGTTATCTAGTAGATTCCCAACACCTTTATTCAAATTAACAGTGGAGAAGAATTTCCTTACCTGTTATCGTCCATGTCTTCGATCTGTCTCTTGACGTAGCTGTCGATGCGCTTGCGGTACGTTCGGTTGGTGAGGCGGCCCACCATGCCGAGTCCGTACGGCCTCTTCTCTTTGGCAAACAGCTTCTTCACAGGAACTACGATCCGCTGTCCTCGCTGCTGATGGCTGCTGACGCTCACCACTTCCTGTCTCAGACGCACCTTGGGGTGAACCAGAGGGCCGTCCTTCGCCTTCCTCCATCCTCGCTCCAAAGGCCTGGATACAGGAGGAGGAGAGTGGAAGAAAACATTGATCTCTTATCTTAATATATTGATATGTTGATGTCATAAGAGCTTATCTTGAGTGATAGAAAGTTTGAGTTTGTCTCCTCACAACTGCCCTTCGCAAAAAAAATATAAACCCACAGCATGAGGTGACTCCTCTCCAGCTCGTTCTTATCCAGCGCACTTCCTGTAAGATCACTCTCGTCCAGCGGGTCGATGGCGGCCTCCGATGGCGTCTCAAAAACATCGTCCGCGTAGCTCGACAGTTCATCCTGCAGGCCTTCCTACAAAGATACAAATTAAGTGAGGAGGAGTTCAAAGCTACTGCCAATATATATTCAGTTTAAAAGAAGGTAAAAGGGTCGTGAAACAGTAGAGAAAGACCTCATAGACAAGTTCAAAAGGGCCAAAACAAAACAATAATCAGATATTATAGGTATTGGAAGGATGATAATAACATTTTCTCTGTGATTGTTATTTGTAACTGAATATGCATATGTCAAATCCTCACCATTTTACATACAAAGGAGAAGAACTAAGATATTGTACTTAAGTCACTGTAGAAATACCACAGTATATGAATACTCTGTTACGTAAGTAAATAAGTAAAAGTCCTACAATGAAAATGTTGCTTAAGTAAAAGTGGAAAAGTATTAGCATCAAAATATACCAAATGGACATTTTAGGCACCAGATTTGATTAAGTGTGTGCATTAATTTAATTAAGACATTAAAATATTATTTAGTGCATGCTCTAGCATCAAAATAATAGACTTCCTACAACAATAATTCACTTGTGTTTGCAGGCTCTAGAAAATAGAGATCGGCTACTTGTTGGGGATAATATGGTTCAAATAGTTAATGTTAATTTATCCTGGTATTGTGTGCAGGGGCGCCGCCAGTGATTTTGGGCCCCATGAAAAGATATCGCATTGGTTACTCTTAATGTTCTAAAATTGTTTGGGCCCCTGTCAGTCACGGGCCCTTAGAATCGCCCTAACTTTTCACCCCCTTACGGCGCCCCTGATTGTGTGTTAGTGTGTCCTCTGCTCACTCTGGTGAAGAACGACGTGTCCAGGTCATCAGGGAAGTCTATGGTGTCGTCTTCAAAGAAACTAGGGGGCATGAAACTCCGTTTGCGACATCGCCCGGCCGCGCCGTCACCTATCGTCCGGCCCTACGGACAAAATTACACACACACACACACGTCTTTATGATTTTCAACAGACAGACTGAAGACAATGGCAGTTTATCTGGGGGAACCCCCTCCTTAATGCCAGCGTCTGGCGGCTGTGTGTGTGTGGATTAGTTCTGCACTGCTGCAATATTCTGATCCCGCAGATAGCAGAGCATTAGGTGTGTATTATCGCAGGACCATCTGCCAGTAACTCCCGCCCAACACACACACAAGCACACACACTCTTACTTAACATTTATTTACATGTGCGAGTCTGTAGTACTGTAAATATCACAGCTGTGTTTAATCCACGATAAGACAAGCTGATTTAAAATGTTATGCAACGTGCCCACACACACACACACACACACACACGGATATAGAGATGCAGCTGATCCATGCGCATGTGTAAGAGACAGGGATATGTCAGAGAATAAAAGATGTCATTTTTCTAGGAATATCTAGAGGGAGAGATTAAGAATGATGGCGTATAAAGAGCATTTGTAGGTCGTCGGATGTAGGGAAATATTCAGAGAAAATCTCCAGGATTTAAATTGTGATTTTCCAAGAAAATAACTTTGATATTTCCTAAGATTAAAGAGACTTTACAATGATATTCAGAGGAAGTATTAAACTTTTATTGTTGGAAAAATCTAATCCTGACCATGACCGGCTAAATTTGATATCTGTGATAACATACAGACACAAATCCAAGCATCTTATTGTATTAATTATAAGGTGTTCGATGTTTTTTCATTAAACGTTTTTTAGTGTTAAGAGCGTCACAAAATGTCGGAGATTTTTCTCCCAAATATATGACTTAAATATTCAAGTCTTTATCAAAAATGTTGATTGTTGTTTCAGAATATTCCCCCCTCCTCATGCTCTGTATCTCCTTTTTTCTTGTAACTTGCAATGGCTCTAATACGCTGTCCTCTTAAAGCGTGCGGGTGTTTTCTGACTAAACTCTGCATCTTTAACCCTTAGGTGCCCTTAGAGTGACTGGACCCTACACTCTTCCATAAGTGGGTCAAAAAGGAACATTTTTATCATTTTGGTTAAGAGAAATCACTTGTATAATATTTAGTATTATATTTCGGTTCACATTAGAAATATTTTATATTACATTTTTCACTATTTAGAATTTTAGAATTTTTTTTTACATTTTGAAAAAAAACGTTTTGAACATATCGATGCAAAGATCTCCGCTATTCTGAGACCCTCACAGTATTCCAGTCCCTTTTCAAAACTCATCTCTTCTCCTCTTGTCTACTCATAGCCCCCCCCCCCCCATCAATCCACGCCGGTTGATCAAGTTTGGTAGTCCTATACCCCCCACCCTAACCTTCCCGTATATTGTAAAGCGATCCTTGAAAAGCCCTATACAAATATAATGTATTATTTTACTGACAGGTATCAGATCTTGCTGTGTGAAATAATCTTCCTGAGAGGTGTCACTTGTGATGTAGTCTGTGTGGTCCACAGTGAATGTATTCCTGACAGCAACAGGTGATAAGAATCAAAGGTTCCCATAGAAAACATTTTTGACCCACTTATGGAAGTTTGGGGTAGAAATACAAAAACTAAAATGTATAACATTTACATTTTAAATGTGAATGGTATGATATCCAAAACATGTTTTTTGAGGAATAGCTGGAATATGAAATGATAAAAAAATATAATTACAAAGATACTTCAAGAAAACCACCTCACCGGGTCCAGAAAGACCCACTTATGCATCTAAGGGCGGCTTAAAGATTTGTTACACAATGTTATAAAATGAGACCCCTGAGCTCATTCTCCTCTGTCTGTTTAAGACTGAATATGGTGATCTGCTTATTTTTTTCAGTGCCTTTAAACAGATTACAAAAACCTTTATAATGCACAGTTAAAGCTGCTTTCATTGTGCATAAAAAATAAGCACACTTAATTTCAGAAAGCATGGGCTGGCAGTAAGCTTTGAGCTGGAAAAAGGACGAAGAGTTTGAAGCACAGATTTTGCAAAGTACATATGAGGGGACATTTCCTGCATAACCAAAACAAACAAAACACCTTCATTAGCGCGGCTGCAGCCTTCAGACTCATGACGGCAACAGACTCTCGTTTTCGTCTTCTTGGCAGCCGGTTCAGAGCGGAGCGCGAGCTGGAAAAGGAGCAGAGGGAGGCGGTGCCGGGCGTGACGGGAGTCTGAGGGACACTGAAGCCGTCTACCTCCTCCACCATGCGGAAGGCACGACCCCGAGCCAGGGGGTCTACAATCTGCACACACGCACACGCACACGCACACGCACACGCACACGCACACACACACACACACACGCACACACACACACACACACACACACACACAAAGTTGTTTTCCAGTACTCAAGCAACATATAACAGTTAACACATGACAGCAGAAAAGTGAAAAGCAGGGATAACTCACATTGACAATAGGGTTAGATTGATGTTAGAGGTTTTCTCTAAGAGACAAAAGTGCTTAACGAGCAGGTTTTAGTAATGATATTAGTAGGCAATTTCCAGTTTCAAGTAGCAACAGTAACTCTAAATGTACACGCTCACCCAGCTTCATGCTAAAAGGGTGCATGCTAGATGAGGACACTTCCTTGAAACTTTAATTTTTTTTAAAACTCACATCAGAGTTATTGTAATTTTATCTGACATTTTTTTCATGTAGTTATGATACACTTATAAAAAGCAAGCCCAAGATAACTATTACTCCTGCATTACTTTTACTAGCACTAGCACTTACCTATGCTAACATGTTAACAAGAATTTATAGCGAACATTTCTTTTAAAATGTCAACTTTTAAAGTGTTAAATATGTCCAGAGATTAAAGAAATGTCTCACAGTAAAAATGTGAGCTGCCGATTATTTCAAAAATGTTTTTTTAAACACAAAGCACTGCTAAGCTATGAAAGCGACCTAGCTTGCTGGCTACCCTGTTACACCTTTCTTTCCATATATTTGTTTCAATGTAGGATAGTTGTAACTAAAAACCCATTGCTTTTTAAATGATATATTTGTTATTTATCAATCTGAACTGAAGTGATCAGAACTGATTTTACTGTAACCTTTTGAAACCGATGGTAATACTAACAGTGCAAAAGTAGTGGTTAGGCCCGTAGCATTGGTGGTATTGTTAGTTTAAGTAGGAAAAGTTACTATTGCCAGGTATTATGCGTGAATTAGACATTTTTGGCATGTAATATTCAAAAAGAAATGCTTAATGTGTGAACAAGACATCAATTGAACCCTAGTCAAGATGACAAAGCAAAGAGTTAAAGCAAGCGCCAAAGATCTCAATGAATAGAAAAAGTGATGGAGGAAAAGGTGATAATTGTTCCTCCATGTTTCTAACGTGGCGCTGGCCTACCCTCTGCATGCCATAGTGGTGGTAGTGGGTGTGGTGGTGGGTGGGGAGGTAGAGGGGAGGAGGGGTCTCAGTGCTGGCCAGGGACAGGTTGTCCTGGCTGTGGAGCTCCATCTCCCTCATCACCTGAGGCTTCAGACCCCCGTACAGATGGCTGCAGTGCTGCAGGCTCTTCCTCCGCCATCGCTGGGTGCTGTCGCTGTCTTTGCTCACCCCAAACCAGTCAGCCGTGCCCCTGGGGAGAGAGGGGGGCTGGTTAGTAAACAAGGGAACACTGCATATCCTCATATAGGTTTGTTTTTTATTTGGGAGTGGTATATCTCAATCTTCAATCTTTATTTATTTATATAGCACAGGGGTGTCAAACTCAAATACACAGTGGGCCAAAATAAAAAAATGGGTACTAGTCGAGGGCCGGACTGGTTCAATGTTTATTGCAAAACTTATTGAAATGAACTTATTGCACATATTAAACCTGGAACTAACAAAGCTTAAATGATTGCCTATAAAAACAACATTAAACATTAAATAATCAGTTGCATTCATTTCTTATGGCTCTATCTGCAGCTTTTCCAGAGTCATTTCTTATGATTACATTTTTCCACAGGTCAACAACAGCTTCAACAAAACTATTTCCCTCAAAGAGAAAACCAAACATGCCCTGTTGTCGTGAGAGAAAAAGTGCAGAAGGAAACATCCATGTAAACTCAGTGTGCTGCTCTGTGATGCTAGTTCAGATACTTGGCATCTCATCTTGGGTGCAAGTTCATCAATGTTTGGGCTCAGGCTCTGAGCTGAGGAGACCCTCAGGATGGAGTGAAGGTGTGCGTGCAATATACCGGCGGGCCAGATCTAATAGGAATTAGAAATTATCCTGCGGGCCGAAATGAAATCCACCGCGGGCCTGATTTGATCCCCGGGCCTTGAGTTTGACTAATGTGATATAGCATATTCAAAACAACCTCAGTTGACCAAAGTGCTGTACAGGGAATAGATAAAATATAAAATAACACAATGGGAGTAAAATAATAAAACAATAATTAAAAACATGATAAAAACACATACAAATGTAAAAACGTTATGTTCAACTAGTATTAAAAGCCAGTGCAAAGAGGTGAGTTTTTAGCTGAGATTTAAAAGTTCAATAGCCCGGATATGAACTGGGAGGCTGTTCCACATATATAATTAATTCTGACTTTGCCTGTCAGCTGTTTTGTGCATTTCAGGTAGCTGTTATGCTGTTATGAAGAGCATGATTACATACACATATCAACAACATGAATGTCAGAAAGCTTGCACATTGTTCCACTGTAGCAAGACATTCTTGTGACATTTCAAAGTCACAGTATGTGGATATCTATGTGTATAAACGATACACGCCTAATCTACACGCCGTCATATTGAGTGTGAATGAATAACAAAGTCATGACCATGAATGGGCTCAACCAAACTTTCATGTCACATTTTGTATAAGAATCACATTGCTGAAGTCCTTGTACATTTGAATTGTATACATAATCTGTTGAAGCCTTGAACAAATCTTGACACCCACCCACCCACACACGCACGCACGCACGCACACACGCACACACACACACACACACACACACACACACACACACACACACACACACACACACACTGAATATTCTCGGGCACATTGAGCCGTAAATCCCTCATGGTTAGCAGAACAAAAGGATGATTACTTGATTGATGCAGCTGCTTGTTGGGGATGAATTGACTTGTTAATTGGTTCATTTGATGATTGCTTTCTTTTTACACTGATGAAGAGAACCATAGCAGTATGTAACGAGCATCTGCCATCTTTAAATGTGGAACACTCTTTTTTTTAGGACACTAAATAGAAAGCCAAAATGCACGGTTTCATATAATTAAAAATAATTTAAAAAATGCAACTTTGACCAGTTTGAGCTACAGTGCTAGTTTTTGTAATTAAACAAAAATCTGAGTAAGGCAAATGTATAGAATGATTTAAATTTTAACAGCACAAATCAGTTAAAACTTTAATCTGGATTACAGTTCAGTGGTTAGATATTGAAAAATCAACAGCACTATAATCAGATCAGGTTATTAACGGTGTTTTGTGCAACATTTACGACAAATCTTCCTTTTTCCAGTCCCCTTCAAGCATTTTCCTTTCTCTTTCATTGTGACTGTGATTGCATGGATGCTACCAATCAAGCTTAAAGAGCCTGAATAAAAGATACTGTCTTGATCTTAACGCGACCCACTGCCCTCAGTTCAAGCCTTCATTAAAAAAGCAGATGTTGCTTCTTTAGTCCTGCACTTCATGGCTGTGTTTCTCATACATGTGCATAGAGGTCCTCCTTTGAAACAGTGCCTGAGTGCCAGGCTGCATGTTAGCCGACCGGCGGGGGGAGGTGGGGGGAATGTTTGGAGAGCAGGACACTCGGAAATAAACACTCATCATCAAGAGAGATGCCAGCTGGGGAAGCCTTTTAAGGATGCACAGGGGCAGGAGGGAGGCGGCACGTCCCTGATTGTTGTCCTCCCAGAGAGGAAGGTATTTTAGAAAGAAGACAGGTTTGGGAAGGCAAAGAGAATCAGACTGGAGAATGGATGGAAAAAGTGAATAATTCGCAAATAAAATGGACCTAACATCCTGCTCAAAGACAGATGACGTTTATGGGCTTGTTTAGATAAGCAGGTATTTGTCTCTGTGTGAGCACATGCACCGTCAAGCATGCAGGTCATCTTCGCCCACACACAAAAAAAATACTCCCGAGTGCTCGACGACAGCACAGATCCATCACACATAAAAGATTAAAACTAATGTTAAGCCACATGAATTAGCTTGTATGTCCTCAAGGTAAGGCTGGTTCACATAGAGCAGCAATCTGATGTAATTACAGGCTTAGACAAGACTCATTTCATCAGGGAAGAAAAGGCCAAGGGGAAGAACAGAGTGTAATATAAACAAATATACAAAGAACAGGAGGATTATGAACACTATGTGATAAGTATCGAGAGTTCTCATTTGATCAATCCACTAATGAGAGATGTTTGAGTATGTACTTTAAGTCTTTCCCTTTCATGCTTCCCTACCGTACATCTGAGGGGTAAATATTGTACTTTTAACTCAACTACATTCTTCTGACAGCTTTAGTTACATAGTTAGTTATGTGTTCTAAAATGTTTCCGATAAACTGAAGGATGAAGTGCTCCAAGTGCTACATCCTGTGTAGAAGCTTTTGAAAAACAACTGAAGACCTATCTTTTTACATTGGCTTTTGTTTATACTTGAGATGTGTTCTGTTCTTATGTTTGTTATTTTGGGGACTCCCCGTGGTCTGTGTTTTGTTTTTATGTTAACCTTACATTTCTGCCTCATGTTGATATTGTATTCATGTTTCTGTGGTCTTAATTTTAACTTTTGTTCTTTCTTGTGAACAGTGGCGGTTCTAGACCAATTTGACTGGGGGGGGGGGGGGGGCAGTTATTTCATGAGAGGCACAATAAAAGCGGGTTAAAAAGACAAAGACAGTATAAAGTAATTGTGTAAAATAGAAATAAAATACAGTAATTGGTAATTGTTTTAGTACATTTAAGTTAAAGTCCTTTGTTTCAGTAGTTTTTTCATTCAGAGTATTTGTTTAGCTTTAAGGCGAGACACGGCAGGCAAAAACATCGTTTTTCATGCACTGGTACATTTTGAGATTTTGTGCTATTTTGATTCCATAACATGTTTTCTTTCAGGCTTTTGGAAGGAAAACGTACAAAATACACATTTAAGTGTTTATTTTACTTTAGTTTGTCTATTTGCGTCTGTAGATTTCTCCTAAATTCACCAAAAGTTAGCATTCTAACGTAACATAAAGTACCGCAACCGCTGTTTGGACCATGTCATCAGAGGTATCGTTGGAAAGCTCCGTCTCTGCTGCACAATCTCATCGGATCCAAATATGGTCATTTCCTTTGTATCAGCAACCAATCGTGAAAGTACAAAAGGGTCTTAAACCAAGAAACGAAATCTCATTGGCTGGTGTCATTTTCTGACAACGTGATTCGTTCAGATGCGTCACGTGGTGTGCTAAATCACTTTCTGGTTAGCTTTCCGCTAGAAATTCAAATCTCAAAATGACAAAAGAACGGCGAAAAAAACGTTCACAGAGAAGACGACAACAATTGTCACTTGCACGAAGCAAGGTAAAACAAAAACAAATGACACTGATCATGAAATACCTTCACGGAGTGCTTCAAGGCGCAAGCTGTCATCCAAAGAACAGGAGGGTTTAGCTTGCGCCACACTGCAATCTTTAAAGATCGTTTTCTCTAAATGAGTTTTTTCTCCTACTCTGAGTTTGAAATCTCCACTTCAGTTGCACGTACATACACCAAACCTTCCAGTTATATTGCTATCAATATTATGAAGGCTTTTACAGAAGGGTTTGTTCATATATCATTCATAGCCTGAATTATATAACATTTTATACCTAAAAACATGGTGAAAATGGATATTTTAGGGCTGTTGACAGTATTTTCTGATTTATGGAGTGATAAAAAGAGATATCCAAAATCCCTTCTGTAAAAGCCTTAGATACTAATATGACTACAAAATGAAACAATCATTTTGAACCTGGCTTTATCCAAAGTTGAGATTTCGACTCCTGAAATGTGTTCAAATATGCACATATTTAATGAGATAATGTATAACTTGCATATTTAAACATGCTATTTCAGAAAACTTGTAATACAAAAGACAATTGCCTTATTGTCAGTAATTAAGTGACAATTTAATTAAAA
Organism: Gobionotothen gibberifrons; assembly: GCA_943591055.1. Lineage (NCBI taxonomy): Eukaryota > Metazoa > Chordata > Actinopteri > Perciformes > Nototheniidae > Gobionotothen > Gobionotothen gibberifrons. The sequence continues at coordinate 2,298 of CALSBZ010040143.1, read as the reverse complement.
AACATAAACAGCATTTGCTTTTATAAGGTAATGAACAGTTTAATCTCCAGTGTACATCCGGGTCTCTGATTTGATTTAGTTCCAATAAATCGTAATATTGTAACCATTTTTTTTTTTAAAGGGGGGCCACAGGTCAGTGTTACGGGGGCACTGGCCACTGGCCCCCCCCCCTAGAACCGCCCCTGCTTGTGAAGCACTTTGTGAATTGCATTTCTGTGAACGGTGCGATACTAAATAAACGTATTATTATAATTATTATTATTATTACTTTCCCCACTCAGCAGTACACTCACCTGTCCAGAGAGCTCCAGGAGGGGTTGAGGGTCTGGGTCATACCTGAAGAGGGGGGCATGGCCTGTGGATCTGTTTATCCTCCATCATGACCAACACCACTGTCCCCACTTTACCCCCGCATTAAACCCTGATCCTCTGCAGATCACAGATACACAATCCATGAGGGGATTTCCCTGATATCCAGGCCAGCGGTGCCTTGTAACACTCAGCGTTACGCAAAGAGAGGATGATCACCACATGTCCAGACTCTGAGCAGCATCCCGGTTAATCAAAGGTCGGAGGAAAAGCCGGCGTTTATCTCCTCGTATAGACGGGAATCTGATCCATTCGGGATGGAAAGAGGACTTCCACCAGCTGGATACACTCTCTTGATAAGTAGATGTTGTATTTTCTGACCTTGCGTCCCCACTTGCACAGAGAGTTCCCTGTGTGTGTGTGAGAGTGTGTGAATGTGTCAGTGTCTGGCAGGCCTCCCAGTTTCCCTCCTTGTGAGTTTGCGTAAAAAGGATGTGTCCTACTGGGCAAAAAAGACAGCAGCTCTGGTCCTTGTCAAACTGAATCCCCCTCCTCCCTATTCAACGCTTTCTATCTGTCCCTGCATTGTTTCTCAGGAGTGCGTCTAAACACTAGTTCGTTCCACAGGAAATGAGAGAAGGATGGGACATCACACACATTAGGAGGGAGTAGAGGCAGAGGGAGGGCACTGGGACATGTCTGGACGTGACACACACATACACACACTCACTCATGCAGCAGCACCAAAATAAGGTTTAGCTCCAACCCCACCTTGCTTTGCAGCGAATAGAAGTTCAAGGTTGTGTGTGATCTTCATTTAAACACCTATCATTACTGAGACTGAGATAAATTATTAACTCTGTGCCTGATCTGTCAAAATTAATGGCTTCTTACCATCAGGAATGACTCATTAAGAGCTTTTTTTTTTGTTGTACGCCAGATCAACAAACATCCATTAACTCCTACAAAGCAGGATTTCTCAGCAAATTCGATATACGCTTTGTTTATAAGCATATTGGGGTCATTAACAGGTTCATATTTGTATTTTGTGTCTCAACTGTGACATGTTTACATGCTTTAATGTTCAATTGCTTGAGGTTATTTGTTCTGTAAGTTTACCTCACCTGCTGCAGATAAAACTTCTCTGCTCCAGGTGAGGCTTGAACTCACAACCTCGGCATTACTCTGCAGGTTACTGGCCGTTTCTCAATGTCGAGTATACATGCTGCATAGCCACTATTTCAAGTATACTACGTCATCGAGTGGCGCCGAATTCTGGGCATTTAACATGCATTTAAACAGTCCTTCGGCGCCACTCTTGGAGGAGAAGACGACAGCCTTCACGTGGCCTCCTCTGTGAGTAGCAAGAAATGGTGCAAGACCAACTTGCGAAACGAATGTCGCCAACCAAACGTCGAGCTGGTAGGCCTAGGAACGGCAGACGGGCAGTCATCCCGACCGTCGATAACCGAGGCCTGGCAGTGCTTCAACTCAATGTCGAGGGCCTAACCACCGCCAAACTCGAGGTCATCCGTCTAGGACCAGAGATGCTGGCATGGCTACACGACACTGAGTTGGACCTCTGACGTTACACGAAAGAAGGTGCCACTCGATGACGTATATACTTGACGTATATAGTGGCTCTGCAGCAGAGCCGACATTGAGAAACGGCCACTGTCCCGCGCTGACCGATTGCACCACTGGAGCTGATTGTGTAGTATGGATTAGGAAAATATCATGTTTTAGGGACTGATATGGACTGCAGTTGCTCAGACTGAAGGATCAGATTAAAGGCACTTGACTTGGGAACTGAAGGGGTCGCCAGTTCAAGATGAAGAAGAAGTGCCAGTTCACCTACTGGGCAGCAAACCCAGCTGCTACCTGGTGCCAGATAACCTGACAACAGGATTAAAGTAGTTTTTTTTATAACATCAGGATGAGCCCTCTGCTCCAGGTGAGGCTTGAACTCACAACCTCGGCATCACTCTG
>CALSBZ010040136.1:0-11700 GCA_943591055.1 Gobionotothen gibberifrons | reverse complement strand
ATTTCAGTGGAGCAGAATTATTAGCTGTACAGAAAAGTATGGGCTCAGAACAGTCTCATAATTCAGAAATCTACCCTCGTGGGGGCGCGCTCATGTGATTGGCTTAGAATTGAGGAGACATCTGATTGGCTATAGATAGAAAAAATTACAAGTACGAATCGGCTGACCGTCAGGGGAGTCTCAAAAAACCCACACACGAATGCACAGCGATCTGAGCACAGAAAGCAGGTTGTGTTTGTAGGTGCAGAGGTTTTAAACGGAAAACAAATATGTGAGGATCAAAGATACATATGTAAAACTTGTTTCTGTATTTGGATTTTATTTACATACATATGAAACGGAACACGTTTGTGTGTGCATTGAAAAACACAAGTGTGGATCCGGAAATACAAGTTTGAATCCTTCTGTGTGCATGTGTGTATTATGAGACTGTTCTGAGCCCACAGTAAAGAGGGTCTACTTGAAAAAGTGTCACAACTAAAAAAAATGTTGATAAAGAAAATGCTCTTTTTCTCACTTAACAGGGCAACTCATTTCTCAGCATTAGTTTTGTAAGCATGCTTTTTAAAATAAGAAAGCCGACAAAGAAAAACCTTTTTAATTGTTTAATGTCCTCGACTGAATGACCTTTAGTTACATTTTGACAAACTTAAGATCACGTAATTTTAAAATACAATTTTATAGGAATGATTGAAGGCAAGGCAAGTTTATTTATATAGCACCTTTCAACACAAGGCAATTCAAAGTGCTTTACAAAAAGTGAAAGACTTTAAGACAATGGCATTTAAAATCAGTCATTAAAAAGAAAAGATAATAAAATAAACATTAAAAGAAAAAATACATGGATAAAAGTTACAGTGCAGTTTAAGATGTGAATAGTTCAATTAAAAGCAGCGGCAAAAAGAAAAGTCTTTAGTCTGGATTTAAAAGTAGAGGAACTATGGTTTTAATTTAATCTAAGTTGGTATAAAAGGACAGAATGGTTAACAAAAGGTTTAGCAATTAAAATGTTCCTGATAATTTTCTCCCAGAAATCCCTCGTGAGGAGCCTGACTCTGCATTCGAGGCGACTCAGTACTTCTTTGAAGACATCGCTCCAGAAACATCCATCGGTAGGAACCTAAAATCTACTTTCTGTTTGCATCCTTTACATAAGAACTAAAAGCATGTGAACCTCAATGATATCATTGTAAGCATTATCAATACAAACAAAATGTCAAAACCTTATAACGTAAAAATAAAAGTGCAGGTGAATAAATTAATTGCTCACTGAGAAGATAGGGAAATGACTAAAGCAATAAATGGAACAACAACATACCATTTAAAACAGCTTTAAACCAAAGTCCATAGTAAATATACCCTTCATGCATTTACAAATAATCATTTCATTTATTTAGCAATCTGAGATTTCCCTCAAGTCATCTGTTGTGTGGTTACTCCTGACGATGTTGCTATTGAAGACATGAGACTGCCATTGTGATATTTGCACGAGTGAAATCTGTGTTTGTGGTCATGGGCATGTCATATGATTAACTGGGGAAACCACACACACACCACGGGGAGAGAAACCGCCTCAAACACTGATCTGAGAAGATCTCAGAAGGCGCTGATGTTAAACTGTTGAATTACACCGTGTCCCGGGGGTAGAAAAGTCAACCTTATGCAAGCTGTGTGGTTAAAAACCTGCTGTATGTAGATTGGAAGAAAGAACATGTGTAATACAATGGGCTTGTTTAAAAAAATATAGATAATACTGCTAAAAGATGGTCACTAAAAGTTCAGTCTAGTTATTGGAATTGGATAATCTGATCTAGAGTCAGTATGAACTATGAGGAACTTGCATGTTGACATAAACAATGATTTGAACAAAAGCAAAACAAAAATGTTTAACAGTGAAGAGTTTTGAAAAGGAATTGAAAGTGTTATGAATTTTATATTTTAAATACTTTTATAAAATGATTAACAAACTCGGGTATGAACACTAATCTTTGTTCAGTAATTACATTTGATTATTTTACGTTTTTGAGTTGTTGAATGTAGTTATTTTGGTCATTTTCAACTTTTTTGATTAAACAAATGTTGATATTTGCTCTCTTCAGGTCACAACTCAAAGAGCAGCAGTGAGAAGGATGATGGTTTTGTCAGAGTTACATTTAAGACTGAAAAAGGTGAGTAATATGAAAGTCTGAATCTATAGATCTAACACACATAATCCTGATTGTCTAAACTGATCATTACTTATAGTCAAATGGAAAATCATGCACGTTTTAACTTGACTGTTTTGAGGCTAAATGTGATTGAAAGTCAGCAATTCAATGGAAAAATACAACTCTTTCTTCCAGAATGTTGAAATAAATATGTGGATGAAGGTATGCATCCAGGGTGAGAACAACATTAGGTGTTTGGTTAAGTTCTACACATTAAATAGCCAGTTCTGTAATCCTGATACAGAAGCCATCAGGCATTTCAATCAGGAGAGACGGTTTTGATGTAATGTACATATTAATTGCGCAGATGCACAAATTAATGTAATGTAATTTTGGCGATTAGGCCCCGTTGTGCAGGAAGTCTCATTCGGGAGGGTAGAGCCGATCCGATGAAACCCTGGGTGTAGACACTGGTGGTGGTGAATGGATAGTTGGGTTCGGTCTGAAGGGGAGGGGCTTAGCTTGACCCTGGATTCAGAGGGACAGGATGTGAAAAGGGGTGGAGGAGGGTTGCGCAGAGTCACCTGAAATGACAGCTGTCGGAGGGGGAAGCGTAGATTTAAAAGGTTTGACAGAGCGTTATGATAGGCTCTTGGGAATAGAGCGAAGTGATTGGTTTAGCTGAAGAGTGATGCCCCCGGTCACTTATTGAGAGGAGGGAGAGTAATAGCAGGGAATAGAAATACATGAAGAGTAAAGACGGTCTTCCTGGTTGAACTTGCGCTGAGCTTCATTAGTTGCACTTTCATGCTTTTTTAAAATCAAATTTAAGAGTAAATCTTTGTGTTCATCTCCCAGTGAAGAAACTGAAAACTCCTGAATGTCGCAATTACCTGAAACTGTGGAACCAGGAGACAAAATCTAAACTGGAAAACACAAAGGATCTCCCCAAGCTGAATCAGGTGAGACCTCCTTTATATGTTGGTATACACAGTACATGCAGAAGAAAGTTGCTAACAACATATATTTCCTCCAGAGCCAGTTTATCGAGCTGTGCAAGACCCTCTACAGCATGTTCAGTGAGGACGCTGCGGAGCAGGAGCTGTACCACGCCACCGCCACCGTCACCAGCCTGCTGCTGGAGATGGGAGAGGTGGGGAAGCTGTTCTCTCCTGGCAGGAAGGATCACAACATGGAGGGTGAACCAGAGCCAGATGTGAACGCCACAAAGCCCAAAACAAACCAAGAGGCCGTGCCTGAGTTCAAGCAGCGAGTCCAGGATGATGATTTTGCCCCTGAAGGTGTAGAGGGCAAGCGAAGCCCCTGTGAGGATGGGAGGCAGCAGGAGGAAGGGAGTGAGCAGCTGCCTCCAATGCAAGACATCAAGCTGGAGGACTCGTCCCCCAAAGACACGGGCACTTCCTCCGCCATGCTGATCTCTGATGACGAGACCAAAGATGACACCTCGATGTCGTCTTACTCGGTGCTGAGCGCGGGCTCCCACGAGCTGGACGAGAAGCTGCAGTGCGAGGACATAGCAGACGACACGGTGCTGGTGCGCAGCGACCCCGGGGGGGAGAGGGGGAGCGCTCCTCACATCGGGGGTGCCTACGACAGAGGGATGCCTCACAGCACCAGCATCGATAAAGACTGGACCATCACGTTCGAGCAGTTCCTGGCCTCTGTTCTCACCGAGCAGGCCCTGGTGATTTATTTCGAGAAGCCGGTGGAGGTGGCGGCTCGTATAACTAACGCCAAAAATATGCGGAAAGTGGGGCGCTCGCTGTCTTCAAGTGACTATGATATCTCGCTATCTGGCTGAGATTCCACACGCAGACTTTTTAAAAGGGAAACATGGTCATTGTGTATAAAAAAGTCTCGGTGAGTTTCAGAGGACAATGAAGGCCAGTGGATGATAGTTGAATGAATGTGACCAAAACTGGCTCTTAGCGATGTATTATACGAGATGTGAAAGACTTTTATTATAACAATCACTAGGTTCTGTCCAGCGGAGAGCGATGGGACATTAATATTAAGGTTTGCTCAAATGAAATCGATGTCTATGTAGTAGCTGTACTTTATAAGACATTATGCATAAGTGTTGATATTGTAATCTGTAGTTACTCTAGTACTCTTAGGCTATGTAGATGTCCACAGAAACAGTACAGTGCTAAACTGGGATATTGATAGTCTACATACGACCACCCTAACATTATATCTGGTCAAACTGTCACTGCATTACTTTACATTTGCTGTTAATCATGAAACGATTTTTTGTTTCTCTTCAAATGACTATATGGTAAAATGCAAAACGAAGCTGTGAAAATTCAACGATATACTGAATTTTCATGAATAATGTCTCACTTAAGCTGTTGATTGAAGCTATTTTCTTTTCACACACACAATATAAGACATCCTAAACATTCACTCCCTATAATAATATTCCCATTAATTGCTTCGATGGGTTTTCTCCGGTTAGTTATTGGTAATATCAAACCAAAAGAAAATGACTAACACCTGATGTTTAAGGATTCTGTGTGTCTTTAGACACAAAAAAATGCTGTTGAATGAAAAAGCTGCACTTTCTTTATGTTTACGACATAATGTGATCCACTAAGATATTAAGGCCTTTTTTTAAAGAACCTGTTTTAACCTTTGTGCTCTGTACATTTTTACGTTGCTGTTTTCAACTTGTTTTTATGTAAATATGTTTTTTTATTTTAATTGTCCAGGTGGTTTTACTCTGGATGATGATGCGTTGTATCACTCCATCTTATTAAAGTTACGGTATGATTCGATGCTGCACAGTTCAACGCCTCGAGACTTTTTATTGACTTCATCAGAGAGTGATACTTTACGACCCAGCACACAGACCAGTACTGCCATCTAGTGGAAGGTCCTTCATGCTACCAATCACTCATTTACAACATATGATTCCAGAGATCAATACATTAATCACGTTCAACCTAATATTGATATAACCTCAAATTGCTGCTCAATTATTTAATGGCACATATTTATAAGTGTAATGTTCACCTTCATGCCTTTTTTTAAATCAAATTTAAGAGTAAATAAAACATGTGTTGTACATCTCCCAGTGAAGAAACGGAACACTCCTGAATGTCGCCATTACCTGAAACTGTGGAACCAGGAGACGAAATCTAAACTGGAAAACACAAAGGATCTCCCCAAGCTCAACCAGGTGAGACCTCCTTGATATGTTGCTATACACAGTACATGCAGAAGAAGATGCACAATCATTCATTTACATTTACAAAATACCTGAGTTTTACCCATAAAATATGACTCCAGAGATAAATACATTGAATTATCATGTGTCAAATAACTGATAGCTGGGGCTAAAGCTGAAACTAAATGGCGAGCCAAAAGCAAAGACCTTTTTTACTACCGTCATGCGCCGACACTACAATTAATAAAATTGAGTAAAAATACGTTTTCTGTTTCAATGGCAGCCGTTTTCAGCCTTAAATTAAAGGTGAACAATCCACTAGATTTAGTTTGAATTAACTTTTGACAAGTTGCATATTAAAGATACAAACGCATAGACATTTTATACTAAGATGTTTAATATTGTATATGATTATTTTACAATTATTTAAGCATTTTTCCAAAATCTTGATTTGAATATTGTTAAAAGGGTGAACTAAAAATCTCTAATTTGAAATGTTTGATACTTGCCAAAAGAATGTTTTCATGACTTTAAAGTTTAAACCAACCATAACTTTTTTCCTTCTCACATTATTATACTGTTTAGGTGCAAATGGGTTTTAAAGGATCTCTTTACATGTTCATTGTAAAAGCACATGCACTTCCAGCTTAATAATACATTTTATTTGTAGGCGCCTTTCATGACACCCAAGCCAAGGACACCGTACAATTTGTTAAAAAAAAGAAAACGCTAATGGGCAACAGAACCTGATAAAAACACAAACGGGAAATCATGGAGGAGACAGTCAAGTGGACACAAATGAAACATATAATGGGGAGCACTACAGTGAGTAGGCAGATTTGAACAGGTGGGTTTTTAATTGGGATTTGAATGTGGTGATTGTGTCTGACTGTCAGATGTGCGGGGAGAGGGAGTTCCAGAGTCTGGGAGCAGTGCAGTTAAAAGCTCGAGCCCCCATGGTGACGAGGCGTGGGGTGGGGACGGTTAGCAGACCAGCAGAGGAGGAGCGGAGGGAGCGAGAGGGGGTGTACTCCTGAAGAAGGTCAGCCAGATAGGGGGGGCAGGTTATGTATGTGAGCAGTAGGTTTTTGAAGTTGATACGGGATTGAACCGGGAGCCAGTGGATGAGGATGGGGGAGATGTGTTCTTCTGAGGCCTTGGTGCTGGTGATGATCCGGGCTGCAGAGTTCTGTATGATTTGTAGTTTATTGATGAGCTTGGTGGGTATGCCTTAAGATATGATAAACATTTAATAATCCACAAAGCGAAATTCCGGTGTCATAAAAGCCACAGTGCAAAGTTGTGTACCAACTTATTACATTTACTCAAGTTCAGAAAGGGAAACAGGCACTTACACTACAGTCACACTACACCCACTGAGATAAAGGTTATTGAAGATAAGTTAGTATAAGGCTCTTTTCCCCCCGTGTGTGTGTGGACCAAACGCACGGGGGTTGTGTCTCAGGTTAACCAATCACAGCAAAGTTGGCACACGTCAAACTGGACCTTCTGCAGATTGAACGGAGGCTTCCCCGCTCTGACACAACTGTACACTGTAAATGATTAATTCATCAGGAATGACGTTTCATTGGAACAGGAAAGATCAAGTATTGCTTTTATCACTGGTGGCCTTTGAGATATTAGTCTGTTTCAATTGTGATGTCTAATAGTTACTGATTACATTAATAGGGAAAGAGGCATTAGAAAAATGTATGGGGGAAATTGGAAGCTTAATTCTGGCCTATTATGTGCTTTCAATCCTGTTAACCATCTCAACCTTACACGTATTAATTCCTGAATGTTCAGCATTGTCATGTTTCTTTAAAACAAAGAAAGTGTCATTATACACTCACATACAATGTATTCAGTACACTTATACATTGAATTCAGTCTTATACAACAGGACTGCAAACATCGTACCTCAATGAAGGTTATAATCTTCAGTTGTTGTTGAAATGACGGAAGATAGTTATTGACACAACATTTAAGACTTCACTTGATGTGGCGTTTAATCTGTATTGCAATATCCTAAGAGGTGACTTTCTGTTAGCCTATATCTAGCTCATTGGCATACAGTAAATTAGATGGGCAACATATTGGAAACACTTCTCAATGTAATGTGATATAATACAATGAAAGTGTGTTTCGAATGCACACGAATCATGATTTAACTGGTGTACTTCAGTAGACTTAAAGTTTACATAAAGTTGTGCCAATTTAGCACACAATTTACACTAAGTATACTCAACTAATGCTTAAGTAGTACTCAAGTACAACTTGAGTACACTTTACTGTAGTATACTTGAATGCGACAAAAATAGTACATTTATCCTAAAAGTGCACTTAGTACATTCTTTAAAAAGTATAATTTAAGCATATTATTTTTTTACCTGGGAATACTCAGCATAACAAATGATCAGACAGTTACAATTACATCTCTAGTACAAGTTTGTTGAAAACCGTTGAAATGTACAACCTTTTATGAGTGAAGCATTCATTGAATCACGGTTGCATTAACTAGTTGTAACTATTATAAACACCATAGTAAAACGGTAGCATTGACTGAATAAGGTTACATTTTCCAGAATGCCTTGCTATTTCAGAAGCTGCAGGGATTAGTTTGAGGGCAAGGTATTATGAAACGGGCTCCTTCACTGCCAAACTGCTGAGTGATTGAACTCTGTGTGACGCAAAGCCTTTATCTGATCCGTGGTGAACTTCAGACGCCAATGCACGTCACTACTCTCCCCACAACCCTTTAAAAGAAACGTGTGCCCCTTAGCAAAAATAAAAGAGTATCTGTTATTAGGAAATCATGAATGAACAAGAGGATATAATGTGTTTAGAAATAAGCAAATACTGTATGATACTATAATGTTTCTTCAAAAGTGAAAGGGTAACATGATGTGAGGCTATAAAGACTTTTAGCCAATCAGCTTCAAATACTTTCTCTGTCCGCTGTTCTCTCATTGGCTGTCATCCGAGTGCATATTATGACGGTTGTTTAGTGCAGACACATGTTCTAATAAAGTCAATAATTACTTAACATGTAGTGACAGATACACGACATGATAAAAAAAACATACTGTACTGAATTTGTTTGTTTTTTGCACAATAAATAAAAGCAGCAGAAACACAACAACAAAATGCAAAAACGCAATGTGTGCAGATTATTAAAACCCTGGAGGCTTGTTTTAAATATTAACAAGGCATTGACTTTATTCGGAGGCAAGACAATAACATCACAAACTATAGCCTAGCAGATAAGCCTCAGTTCGGATGAAAGGTATGTTAAAGTTTCAGAACAGGGGGAAGTAAAAGAGTTGTTTTTCTGAAAGGTTCCTGCGGTAAATTGAACATTGACTTTCTGACAGTCGTGGACTTTGATTTGACCTGTGTGTATAGGAGCACACAGTAACGCCTCAGTAACGCCTCTCTGGCGATGTCGTAAAAAAGCCGGGCAGATGATATATAAATACAGAGCTGAAGATGCATCTTCAATTTCTGCAGATCGGCACCCTTTATGGATTATAATCTGGCCAATCAAATCCTGCCCGGTAACCAAATACTGAGGATCAAAAGGAACCTTACATTCAAACCAAACAAGGTATTTTTTTATGTTTCTATCATCAATCATAAAAGATTCAGCCACCTTTCATTTGGAAATATGAATGATTAATGTACGAGGTCAATGTTGGCATGGTGTTTTACTCCTTAGTAATCTGTTTTAATTGTGCATTCCTTCTGTAACCCCAGTGTTAGGAAACATGGTGGGACTCAAACCCTCAGATGTTCCTCCTCCACTGGGGGTGAAGATGGCGAGTGCCGGGGCTGCAGCCTGTGTGGCCGACCTGATCACATTCCCTCTGGACACGGCCAAAGTCAGACTGCAGGTATCTGTTCAGAGACACTGGCAAAGAGAATGTTAGCAACATGTTAGGCTGTGGCTCAGTGACTAGTGTGCTGGACTTCAAATCAGAGGGTAGCAAGTTCGAGTCCCACTGCAGTCAGCATCTCGTTGTGTCCCTGGGCAAGACACTTCACCCCAAATTGTTCCTGTGGGGATTGTCCACAGTAATGAATGTCACTTTGGATAAAAGCGTCTAACAAATGACATGTAATGTAAAGTTTTCCCCACATGTCCTGCAATGCATCTGATACTACCTGTGTGATAATGATCCACAGCTTCTTATCTTGCTCTCTGTGATACTTTGGAAAAGAGTTTGATATTGGCAGTAGCGTAATATACATTTGCAAAAGTACCTTATTTAATTAGATTTGTGAGGTACTTGTAATTTACTTTAGTTTTTATATTTGATGATTCTTCATACTTCTACTCCACTACAATTTGGAAAAAAAGTAATTAAGTAATTTTAACTCAGTACACTAATGCATTTTGATGTACTATTATGGATTAAGATATCTGGCAGTATGACAACAAGTAATTAAAGTTATCACCACACTATATAAATATATTTATGCTAATATTATTGTGCTTTGAATTGCTTGTTACAGAGTATTTCTACACACTGGTATTATAACTTTTACTTCAGTTAAAGGTTGGAGTACTTCCACCTCTGCATATTTGCTGTTATTGACTGAGCCGCTTGACTTGATGAATAAATCTATTGCACTCATCAACACTGTTGAGTTGCTGCACTGTTTAGTGTAAATATTCTGGTTTTAGCCTTGAGTTCAATCTGAATCTGTGACCCCAGATTCAAGGAGAGAAGAAGGGAGTGGAGGGGATCCGCTACAGAGGGGTGTTCGGGACGATCAGCACCATGGTCCGGACCGAGGGGCCGCGGTCTCTGTACAACGGGCTGGTGGCCGGGCTGCAGAGGCAGGCCTGCTTCGCCTCCGTCAGGATCGGCCTCTACGACAACGTCAAAAACTTCTACACTGGTGGCACAGACCGTAAGTGGTTCATTTAAAGAACATGCCGGTTTTCTTTTAAACAGGATTTTAAACATCATCTTATGCTCATTTTCAGGTTCATATTTGTATTTGTGTCTCCATGTTTTAATGTTCAAAAACCTCTTTACTTTTCTCATACTGCCTGTGCTGCAGCACCTCTTTTCACCCTCTGTCTGAAACCAGAGCCCAGTCTGCTCTGATTGGATAGCTGGCTGGCTCTGTTGTGATTGGTCTGCCGCCCCTTAGCCTACCATGTTTAATGTGCTGGGACGCTAGCCAATAGAAGTGTGATTAAGATAAGATAAGATTGAGCTTTTTTGATCCCAATTTGGGAAATGTTTGATTGTTACATAATGAAGCATTTCAGGCAGGGGGGGGGGGGGGGGGTGGGGGGAGTGAGTGGGAGAGAAACTCCCTCTGGACTTTGGGATGTTAGCCTTTGCAGACCATTTACATGCACACAAACATATATAACACATTTAAGGAAAGGGAAAACCCCAAGAAGCAAACCAGGATCAATTTCCAAAGAGTGTTCTTTGAAAGAAAACAAAGCCAGTAACCCCTCAGGAAGTTCAGAGGTCATAGATTGTGCTGTCCAGATAGTATTGATGTCATGATGTAACACCAAATAATTCAGTGTTTAAACCTCAATTGCTTTTTAGAACCTATGATAATGCTGAAAAGTGATTAATGTAACTAATGAACACTTTGACCAAAACAGAGGTCCATCAGTTTCAAAAAAGAGTTTTCATATATAATATAAAGTGTAAATGTGTTGTAAAAATTACCTGCTATATGTGTATCTGTCTTTCTTCACAAAAAGTAAAACTATATATTCTTAAAGTAATGTCACAATCATCACAACGATAAGAGTTTATAGCGATTCATTGACGTTTAAATTGAGAATTAGGACTCAGTTTATTAACAGCAAAGGTTAAAATACCTCCCAAATGTTTTGACAAAGTGAATAACTACTTAATTACAGTCATAGTACATTCATTTACATTTCACCCCTGGTTGTTCCTGTCCATCCCTCTCCAGAGGCCAGTATTTTGGTGCGGATCCTGGCCGGCTGCACCACAGGCGCCATGGCGGTGTCGTTTGCTCAACCCACCGATGTGGTGAAGGTTCGGTTCCAGGCGCAGGTGAACCTGGACGGCGTGGCCCGGCGCTACACGGGCACCATGCAGGCCTACAAACACATCTTCCAGAACGAAGGCATGCGGGGACTCTGGAAAGGTGAAGTTTTAGTAAGCATAGTACAAAATAACGCATATTTATAGTTTACCTATACATGTAAACTGTCAATATAAGCTTAGGTTGGAAAATCTAATCAATACCAGTGTATGATCTTATTTTGGCGATGATGTCTGTTAGCATGTATAAGAAATGTGTGTTCTTGATGCTTGTGTGTGTGTGTGTGTGTGTGTGTGTGTGTGTGTGTGT
>CALSBZ010040134.1:5111-26767 GCA_943591055.1 Gobionotothen gibberifrons | reverse complement strand
CCTGACAGAGAACCCTGCAGCTCTGCGACGATGGATGCTGTCTGGCCCCGAGATGGCACGTGTGGTTGGAGAGTTTGAGGCCTCCACTGAGAAGAGAAAGAAGACTGACACCCGGCACCATGAGCAAACCAAACATGCACAAATGTCATTTGCACGAGATGTTGAAGCACTAACTGGTGCTATAGAAGACATGGGCAATCCATGCTGTGAAAAGAGCATTGTAGATCTTCTTGTACTGGATACTAGAGATCTTGCAGATGCAGCAGTCATTGACACTCTGAACCAGATTGAGAAACGTGGACAGGACCAGTATGACACCTACAGTGGAGGAAATAAGTATGTGATCCCTTGCCGATTTGTTTTATTCACCCACTTCCAAATAAATGAACAGTCTATAATTGTAATGGTAGGTTTATTTGAACAGTGAGAGTAAGACTATAAAAAAGAAAATCCAGAAAAGTAAAAGAGAAACATTTATTTGCATTTAACTGTGGGAAATAAGTATTTGATCCCCTTGCAAAAAACAAGAATTCTGGCTCCCACAGACTGGTTAAATAAGTCTTCTTCCTTTAGGAAAGTACTCCTAATATCAACTATTACCTGTATAAAAGACACCTGTCCACAGAATCAATAAATCAGATTCCAACCTCTCCACCATGGGCAAGACTGAAGAGCTGTCAAAGTACCTCAGGGACATGATTGTAGACCTGCACAAGGCTGGGATTGGCTACAAGACCATCAGAAAGCAGCTAGGGGAGAAGGAGACTGTTGGTGCGATTATTCGAAGATGAAAAAAATTAAAATGGGCATCAATCAATAATCAATCGCCCTCGGTCTGGGGCTCCACACAAGATCTCGCCCCGTGGGGTATTGATGATCATGAGAAAGGTGAGGTATCAGCCAAGAACTACACAGGAGGAACTTGTTAATGATTTCAAGGCAGCTGGGACCACAGTCACCAAGAAAACTATTGGTAACACACAACACCATAATGGATCAAATCCTGCAGCGCCTGAAGGCCCCATGCTCAAGAAGACTCATGAAAGGCCACCATCATTGTCACAAATGGGCAAGCTGAGAACTGGTACCAAGTCCGATTGGTGGGCTGTTTGGAGGACCTGATTTCTTTACAAGAGAATGCATCTCACCCCACAGTACAGGTCATCATCCTTGATGGAGCTGCTCTTGTGCATGCTACGACCTGGTGCTGCTAAGACGTTTTTTGATTATGTGCAGAAAGTGTTCTCACCATACTGACATGCTCTCAGCTGGAGCATGTTAGCAGAGTCGATGTCGTGTGGGAAGAATATTTCCCCGAAAGTCTGAAGGCTGAAACATGAAGCAAGAGATGGAAGGGAGTTCATAGACACGTTGAGCCATCCAGTGTCATTCCTGGAAACTGGCCAGAGTTGCTGTGCATTGAAGACAAGAAGGCTGAACTGTTCTCCTTCCTGGCAACCAGTGTGACAGCCCTCAACACTGGCAAACAAATAATCCGTATTTGCACCATGCACACATGAGGAGGATAACCACATCCTACTACATCTAGGAGATGCTGTAAAGGAAGGGTATAGCAAGGTGTCAATACGCACAGTTGACACGGATGTGGTACTGGCAGTCACAGCAGCCCAATCCCTCAACATCACTGAGCTGTGGGTTGCCTTTGGAGCTGGGAAGAGTTTTAGGTATTTAGCAGCTCATGAGATGGTGAGATCACTAGGTCAAGATCGATGCATAGCCTTACCAATGTTCCATGCATTTACTGGATGTGACACTGTGTCATCTTTTGATGGCAGGGGCAAGAAGACGGTGTGGGATACATGGATGACGTTTGATGATGTGGAAGAGGGGTGGAAGCAGGCCCGCCCCTCCCTACACACAGATCACGCAGACTGGGTGGGGCCTCACCTCGCGAAGGGGGCCTCGCAGAGAGGGTCTCACCTCGCAGAGGGGGCCTCACCTCGCAGAGGGGGCCTCACCTCGCGGAGGGGGCCTCACCTCGCGAAGGGGGCCTCACCTCGCGAAGGGGGCCTCACCTCGCGAAGGGGGCCTCACCTCGCGAAGGGGGCCTCATCTTGTGGAGGGATCCTCATCCGAAGCGCAAATGCGGTGCACCTTTATGCGCTTATGCGGCGCAATTACTGTAAACGCGCCACAGTTTCGCCGCTGCGAGGCTCCGGTGTATGCTCAATGAATACCAGATATATGGAGTTAGCTAGATTCTAGCATGTTGTAAATAGTACCACTGCATTCCTCATCCTTGAAAATGTAGGATTAGCCACCAGAATCAAGATCCTAGGTGGTCTAGATCTAAGCTACTGGTAAAATAACAACCAATGCCGCCATTGGACAAATTAGCCAAAGATCTTCCTTAGGGCATGCTCTAACAGTGTGCCAACGTTCATGTTTTTATCATCAAAAGCACAATTCTTTCACATAATTATCTGCTGGACTATTTGTGGGGGTCTGCCCCCAAAAAACTGTTTCAAGTCCTGAGAAAGTCAAATAAGACGGTGTGTGTAAAACTACACTGCCCAGCCAAAAAAAAGTAACCACTTTGATTTAACTAGGCCAGTAGGTAAGGAATTTCCACTGGATAATAACTTACTGCAGCGATGTATATGTTTTAGCTGAATACACGATTTTTAACCCTAACTGAAGCAGTTAGTCCCTTCTTTAATGTTGGTTCTTTCTGATGTGAAGTCAAGGTTGTAACTGTTTGCAGTAAAGTCGTGGGGCGCTGAACTGTTCGTTTGAATCTATTGAATTTTGATATATGATCGTAATTACTTGTCTGTCAAATTTGAAGGAGGGTGAGCGAGCATCTTGAGGAACATTCATCATTAACTCCTCCAAAAAATATAGTTTATTCAATAATAAATGAATATGTGATTCATAACAGTGATTGACAGCTGATAGGAATAATATGATTGTTAATAGTATCATATTCATTCAGTCAAACATCGATGAGACAGTTAATTGGTTGCTGGTCTAAAGGCCCTGACACACCAAGCAGACACTAGAGAACTCGCCGAAGCCGACGCCGACTATTTCGTCGCCGTGT
This sequence comes from Gobionotothen gibberifrons, assembly GCA_943591055.1. Taxonomy (NCBI): domain Eukaryota; kingdom Metazoa; phylum Chordata; class Actinopteri; order Perciformes; family Nototheniidae; genus Gobionotothen; species Gobionotothen gibberifrons. The sequence continues at coordinate 23,703 of CALSBZ010040134.1, read as the reverse complement.
CCTCCTGCGTCTTGTTCATGTGTCGCATGTGAACACACCGCAAATACTTCAGTGCATGAGTGGCAATAACTCTCCTTACCAGCAGGCGGCGGTAGTGTGTATTCGTCATTCAAAAGAGGCAACAACCGGAAGACAGAGAAGAAGAACAGACTACGTGATATAAACAAACAACGTGCGTGCTGCGGTCCATTTCCCTCTCGTCCATCGAAAACATGTTTCGTGCCGCAGCAAGCGGAGGAATCACTAATAAATGTGAGTATTGGGTTTTTAACTTACTTTAAATTAACTAACGTCACACACGTCAAACCCAAGGGGCATTAAAACGTACATTTTCGTTAAATAATACGGATAAATATGTGACGCTAACTAGCTAGCTGGACGTACTGCACTGTTGTTTACACTTCTTTTTAATTCAATTCAGAAGTTTACTAAAGTTTTTTCTGACATGTTCCAATTTTTTACTGTTTATTAAACTTTGGGACAACATTAAAACCTTTTTGTTCAGCTCATGCTGCTTTGAGGTAGGGCTAAAAGAAAAGCCTATTTTAAATATTTCCACCAGATTTAATCTTTTATTTAGGTTAAAGTGTGTAATTTATCCTAATCCCATAATAATAAGACAATCACAAATAGACAGCCGCCTTTAGCTTGATGTTAGTTTGTGCAGTGCTGTCAGAGGGATGCACGTGTGACTGTCAATTCATCTCTTTAGTTTTTTAAAAACAACAACAGTAGGCTATATCATTTTTAAATGATCCTTTAGGGATTGTTTGTCTGAAATGCTTAGAGTTACATTTCGCAATAATACTTTTGCAACCCTGTGTTTAATATGATTAATTCACTTTTTTCTTTTTCTCTCGTTTTTCTCTGTAATTAGGACAATTCTGGAGAAATGGATCTGCTGGAGAAGGACCCCTAATCTGAAAAGTGCACAGCGGATCATCAGGACAGAGCTGCATCCACCTGGACATCCCGTGGTGCTGGAGAAAGCAAAACGATCAGGAACATCCTCCACCCAGACCTCTGCTTACTGCCGTCCTACAGACTTGTGTCTTAGTTTCAGAATTAGATTTTGTATGTGTCCTTTCTTTTAATAGATATTATAGCTTGACTCTGTCTGATTCCCCAAACAGCTGCTTCTATATATATACTTGCTGCACATATAATACAAATAAACAACTCCATGAACACACTTTTGCTGATATTTGTTTTACTGCTGGTGATGTTAAATAACATGATTGATTTCCTCTGTCTCAATGATGAAAGTTATAATAATAGAAGACATGAAGCTGCAGAGAGAGGATGGATATATTCTTACCTCTACTTTGTGATAACATGAAAATACAATGTTAAATTGTAATTGTTAAAAACATTGATTATTTCTTTTACTGAGGTTTTAACCATTATTTACAACATGTGTACAAAGGAGGCATGTGGTGCAGTGGACTAGTGCGTTGGTGTTCGGATCAGGGGAGCACAGGTTCAAACCCCTCTGCAGTCAGCATGTCGTTGTGTCCCTGAGACACTTCACCCCAAATTGCTCCTGTGGGGATTGTCCACAGTATTCTTGAGTATGTAAGTCGCTTTGGATAAAAGCATCTAACAAGTGACATGTAATGTAATAAGCAGTGGAATAATAGGATATCTCTAGGTCATTAAACTGTCTTCAGTTTAATTGTATTAATACAAAAAATAGGTCATAGAAAACATTTAAAAGTAAAGTTTCTGGATCCCTTTCAACTGAGTTAGCTTGTAAGCTAATTTGCTAGCAGGCTGCTGGAGCAACGCAACCGAACAGTGCGTATCACGTGAGGTAAATACGAAGCACTCCGTAGGCTAGACCGTCTCATTTCGTAGGCCGCTCGGTCCAGCCTACCCGGTCTACGTGTGCTGGGTCCTCCGTGGACCGCGTAGGCTCCGTACTCCGAAGGGTCCAGCCTCTGAATTGAGACACGGCCTTTATACAGTCTATGGACACGGCCTGTGTGTGACTTCTTAAATCGTTTGTTTACGTCCCTCACTTCCGTTTCGCTTCTGATTCGCTAGCTGAACAGCCAATCAGAGTGATTGCGTGGTCTGACTACCTGACGCGACGCCGATTCAACATGTTGAATCGGCGTCGCGTCGCGTCAGGTAGTCGTTTTGCAGTCCAAATAAGGAGTGTCACGGCAGACGGTGCGGGACACACCAACCTGAGTAGGGCGCCACGATTGCCCGACAGCCTCTGACGGCATCCGACTCCCGATATCGGCTTGGTGTGTCAGGGCCTTAAGAGTGAAACAAACTCATTCAGTTATTGTTCAGTTAAAATTCATTCAATTATGTCTGCCACCTTATATATTTATATGTAAGGCTTTACTGATGTGCCACAATAATGTCACCTATGTTATTGAGTTAAAATATTAATATTGTGGCTTTCCAAGTTAACATTGATTGATATGACTGCGATTAAATCAGTATACTTCTGCTTTATTTATAGTATGCCACCCCTCAAAATCTCCTGCCACCCTCTTGCCACCCCATGAATATTTGTCTAGATCCGCCCCTGGCTCCGTGTAACAAGTCCCCTCAGTCTGTGCAGGGAGCCCCGCCGTGCCCAGGTACTCCCCGTTCTGCCCTATCTGCACCATGGTGATGCTGCTGTCATCGCTCGCCTCTCCTCCGGTGGTGCCCTCGGCTCCCTCCACCGCCACACTGCCCAGCACACTGGAGATCACTATCCCGTCGGGGGTCGCCAGTCTCTGGCACTGTTATTTTGGGGGTCGCGGGCTGAAAGGTCTCATCATACTTGACAGTAGCACATGCATATTGTACGACTTTGTAATTTTTGAATGTTGGATATGTATTCGCTCATAGCCTACTGTGACTGCCACGCAGACAATAAAAGTGCATTTTGAAATGACAAATAGGTTTATGTTTCAAGTTTATTTGCATTAAAAACGTGTTTTTAAACCCTTCTGTTCAAAGTTGATATTTTGTTTCTTAAAAGATGAAATCTTTAAAAACATGCTGTTTGCCATTTTTAAAGTTTGATGGAAGAAATTAAATATAGGTCACTGACTTGGAGCTTTAGGCCTGCAATGCTTTAAAAAAAAATTGTTGGTGTTGTTTCAGTTTTGAGTGAATATGGATGTTAAATTCACAAATTAGTATGAATAATCTTAAACAAGAACAGAATCTTGAGCCATGATGTTTTTAAAGTACAGAAACATTCAGAATGCATGACGATTCCTTCAAAGGTTTTGTAATAGACGCCTAGTACTCTTAATTTAAAGTAATAATACATGTGAATGATTGAGCTCATTAGTGGCCTGACTGGCCCTCCTAATTTGGTCCAAAAAAAAGTCAATGATGATCATTGTGAAGGGGTGTCCAGCCCATATCAATAATATACCAAACTGCATATAGGCTAATGTGAGATTCAGAAATTAGTTTTAAAAATCATGTTTTCATGTTATAGTAGGCCTACCTCACATGAACCTGTTTGAAACCTTAATGACCCCATGATGTGATTATTTATATCTTAAAACCTTTAACAACTATATTTAGATGTTCATAAATATCTACATGTATGTATGAATACATGTGTAGCAGCTAGACAAACATAATTAATAGATGATCTCATTATTATTTTCATGTACTAAAAAATAAAGTTTACTAAGCCCCCTTTTTGTTTCAATTGATTAATTAGACAAAATGATTTGTGCTTAAAGTCATATACTGTTGTGTCTCAAACGGATAGACTAGATTGTTAATTAATTTGCCTAATAGTTGCTTAAAATGCTACAATAACATTTGCAATTCGTTTTTAATCTGCCATGTACGGTATCAACGTCTCTCAGCCACCGTAGTGTCGTGTCAGGTGGGCGTGTCATGTAGGGGGCGTGTCGTGCACTTGCTGCAGCTGCAGCTAGACCATATTAGGCTTGTTTGAGACGAGCGAGACCGACGCAGACCTGCACAATTGCGATCGCCGTCTTGCTAGTGCGTTGCATGATGGTTAGTCATTTTGTCCGACTTGCTCTGGAGGCTCGCCTACATGAGACGTTGAAATCTCGCAGGACAAAGACGCCCGCAGACTTGAGAGCGAGGCGGCGCAGTTTCTCTCCACGGGCTGCGGAAGCGAAATACTTCATGGGAAACGACTTGCTGGTATATCGAGCTGAGCGCTCATTGGTGGTTTTTACCCCGTGCTGGTGATGAAACTCTCCATTGGCTCGGCAAAAGTTTTTTGTTGTTTTGTGTCAGTTTTAAGTCGCCACTTCCATTCACATTTTTCATCATTGTTCCACAATGTTTATCATGTGGTTACAGCAATTGTGCTTGGTTGGCGTGGCCTGTGCCTGTGGTGGTGCCTAATGTGATATCTTTTCATGGGGCCCAAAATCCCTGGCAGCGCCCCTGGTTGTGTGAGTGTATGGCCAGAGGGCAGGACCAATAAACACATTTACTACCCAATAGCATTGTGAGGCTGAACAAAATGACCGTTTGACTATGTAAATGTGGTCTTTAAAAAACAAAAACATTAACTGACTTTTTTGGATAGCTTAAAGTAATGTAAAGTAATATGGATAAATAAATAAATGTTAACTGGTAAAATAAGATATAAATGAACCAGCAAATCTTGCCTAGGGCAGCAAATGGGTCAGAGCCGGCCCTGGTGTCATCCTCACAGCACCCCCCATTTGAAACATGTTCCCACGGCTATGAACAACAATACGCCCAAGCTTCCCTTCCTTAAAAAAAATGACAGCTAGTCAGCTAGACACCTCATTGTTTTGTTTTTAGAAAAACAAAAACTAGGTGTGTCTTGTTCTTGTTCTATCAGATGTTTAATGATTCAACATTTTTTTACACTTTCCTGTTTAGATTCTGCCTCGTGTTTGTTCTCATTGGGCCTTATGAAACAACATGTTCTATTCCAATGCTCAATTGCTCTAGGTCAGATTTCCTACTAACGTAATAGACACTTTGGACATTTATTAATCCTAGTAGATTTTGAGTCATCACTAGGCAAGGCAAGTTTATTTGGTACCACTTTACAATAAGACTACCCTTATAAAGGGTTTACGAATAGTTTGTAATTAATTTATTAATTAGGTTGTGAACACTTTATAAATCATTAATAAGCTTTTATAAGACATGAGATAAAGAAGTGTGTTAAGGTGTTTTATGGTGCGAGTCATGTTCTCTGATATGTCTGAAATGTATGTGCAACAAGAGTCAACAGGGCAACTGTGACCGGTTTCTTGCCAAATAGTGAGCCCACATTTATCTGTACTGCTAAGCCTTATATTGGCTACCTAGCTTACTTCGTCTTCTTCATCAGCCAGCATCCTTGGTATCTGTTGTTCACTGAGTTGATTCTCCCCCTTCCATCTTGATGTTTCTTGGCATCTCTTATGACCATCTATGAATGAGTTACTAACATTTATAACTGCCAAAAGGGAGCCTTATTGTAAAGTGTAAAACACATTCCCATTTATTAATGAGTTACTACCATTTATAATTTGTTTAAGTTTTATTAAAGGTCCCATGACATGCTTTTCCGGTTATTATCCGTCCCCTTGTGTGTTATGTTTTAAATGGTTCTTAATGATTAATAAAGTGTTAACAACCTAATTAATAACCTAATTAGAAACCCTTTATGAATCCTTTATAAGGGTAGTCTTATTGTAAAGTCATACCAAGAAAACATACGAGAAAAAAAAGTATGTCAAGCTTACTGTCATCATTAAACCTGTGACTCCTGACATGGATATTATAGGACAATTATAGAAGTGTTTATATTTGTTTTAAAATATTAATCTCTGAAATATTTATTTAATGTCTTTAAGTGACGATCTACTGCCAAATGAGCGAGATCTCAGGAAAAGTCACGTTCGCAACACTTGCAGTTACAGCTCATCCCCATAGTTGCCACAAAAGGGAACAAAAACGTTAAGGATATTTGAGTGGTAACCTTCATTAATTGTTGAAACTACTTCAATTGGTATTGCTGAATATTTGAAAAATCCTCCTTGCTGCTTTCTTGAAATACAATACATTTGACAATAGGAAATAAGTTTCACTTTAAGACTTTAACTTCTATGCACACAGAAGTGGATACATTAGATTCTCAAACCAATTTGGTACAAAGAGAGCACAGCTGACATAAACAGTTTGCTGTTTTTGTTGTTTGTGTTCTAGGTTGAGCACCCAACTGAAGCTCAGTGAGGGGGATCACACCTATTTCCTCTTAAGGCTGAGGAAGTGTTCCTCCACCAGCAGCTGGCGGTAAAAGTTTGGCGGGCTGATGTCTCTCCGTTGTTGAAGTTTTAAGATCTATGGTTAATCTGTGGTGATGATCATCATAATCCACCCATGCAGACCATACAACCTTGAAAGGCTTGAGAGACAACTTCTCATAATCTTGGAGACATCCTCTGATCCTTACATACAGAGAGCAGGATGACTCGCAGTCAGCAGACATTAGTTCAGTGACTTGTTGCTAAACTGTCATTGTTTGTGAAAAGAAGTGGAGCTATTCTTGTTATATTTGGACATTAATTGACAGAAGGACAGTTCCTTACAACACTTGCCAAATGGACTAACAAAACTTGGATTCTGTAACAGACGGGTTGAACATGTTGCTTTGGTAAATCCAACTTTCCAACAGCTTCATCTGGAGGTTCAAGGAGAACATTAGCTAATGTGTGGTACAACTCACAAGTTTGTCTTGCATGACATATTAAAATGTTAACTTGGTGCTAGAGATCTAAAACACACAGCAGTAGGTTACCATCCAGTATTTTGTGATTCTGTTGTCAGAGAAGTTTCAACTCAATACTGTAGTGTCATTCCTACCAGGCGCGCCAGATTCATTTTAGAAGTGGGGGGGGCAAAAAAGTGTGTGTGTATGGCCCAATCCCAAACCACGCCCTACACCCTACCCCAGGGGTGCCCAACCTTTTTTGAACCGAGAGCTACTTTTAAAGTTGCCAGTCTGCCGAGATCTACCAGTCCAAATAGAGATGCGTAGCCATTACTGACAGCCTACTACCAGGTAAATACACACTTCTACTTGTATCAAACTGACCTTTGTACGATTAATACTTCATAAAATACTGCAGATCCTTTATCTTACCTCTTTCTAATCTACACACATACAAGTATTTAACTGAAGTTACACAACAGTGTTGTTGATACAGAGTTGGAGTTTATTCACACGTCACATACTACAGTGGGTAATGTTTAAGAAACATTGAGCAGTGCTGCCACATATGACAGGGAAAAAAGACTGAACCCTTTCTTTGCCATTATATACAAATAGTGTTGCTACAAAAGTATAAATTAGGCTTCCTAATAAGACAACTCAGATCTGAAGCTACACAGGAATTAATATAATCAAACCCTTTTTTTTGTTGCATTTTAGTAGAGTATAAAAAGAAATGCCTTTAAAATAGAATGCAAGCAACACTAGTTTCTTAACCTGAATTGATAATAGACTATAATCAATTTAAGTTTGCATTCTTATACCATTTTGTACAATAATTATAATGAATAAGTTCAAATAAACTAAAACTTACAGCTGATTAATAACGGTATCTAACTTGAGTTTTTATTATATCAAAAACCTGTTGAAATGCTACTGTTATTTTTACTGATTTTGAAAGTGGAGAGAGAGAGAGAGAGAGCCTATACATTGTTTATGTAACTTATGTGCCAGTGTGTCCATGGTTTTGAGTCTGTGTGTGTGTGTTGAGCGCAGCGCCGTCTGCTTTTTGCAGTACAGTAACTAAAGTAGGATAAGATAAGATAAGATGAACCTTTATTAATCCCCGAGGGGAAATTCAGTTGTACAAAGCAGCAACAGGGTAAGCGTGAAAAAAACAGTACAGCAAAGATTCACACAGATCAATAAAATCAAAAATAAATAATAAATAAAAGAAAATCAAGAAAAAAATAATAATGATAATAATAATAAAAGAAAATAGGAGATGAATAAAAATAAGAGTAAAATAACTGTCAGCATATATACATATTTGGTCATCATCTAAGTTATAAAGTGCGGAATAAGTTAAAGTGACAAGATTAAGCATACCGGTAGTTTCTGTGGACCTGTCTGCCCGTTTTGTGCAGTGCACTGCGCGCGTGTGCACTTGTGTGGTATTGTTTGGACCTAATTAAAATAGCGTCCCCCCAGTAAAAAAATCCCCACTACACCACTGGTCATACATTCCTAGGAAGTCTTCATGGACAACATAATCAGCTGATACCCATCGTACAGTCAGAGACAACTGTTCATGCCCGGAGCAATCACGAGTTTCATCCACAATAACTGCATAGTGTTTTGCATTGCTTTTAATTTCAGTTAATAGAGAGACACATACATTTGATTTATACGTTCATTAATTGTCTCGTGTGATGCATATTTCCCGGTGAGCATGAAGCTTTTCAGAGTGGGGTTTTTCTCAGCTACGAGTTCAACTAGTTTATGGAAATAGCTGCACTCCTTATCCGCATGCCCCCTGATTGCTAGGCCCTGTCGGGTTAGAAACTGCAGACAGCGCAGTTTCTCCATAATTCCATCTCTTCTTTTTTCCTGCTCAATACGCTGTTGTTTGACAAGCTGTATGTTGACTGGTGTTTGACTGAAGAAAGCGCACTTTTTTTTAATACACTCTGTGGAAATGAGACTTTTCGTGGCTGTCCAGGAGGCTTGGGCACTTTTCCCAGTTATTAACTCCGGTATTAACAAAGCTATCATCTCCACATTTTGAGAAAGTTACAAGCCGTTTGACAGCAGCAAATCTGCATATTTCACAGAGGGCCCGTTTAGTGGTTTTGCAAAGAATGAACCACTCTCTGTTTTTGTACCATTCTGCGTTGAAGTACCTTTCTCTTTGCCCAAATAATCTAGCGGTCTCCTTTTTTTTACTCCGTTCTCCGCTTGTAATTATGCCGTTACAAGCTTCAAAGTTGTATTTATCATCTGAATTTGCCGAAACAAGTTTAATATTCTGAAAGCCAAGACTTTGTTTATTTGAAATCAGATAAAAACAAACTGTAACGGACCCTGCCGTGTTATATATGATTACTATATGCCTTACATTCATAATTTCAGCAGAGGGAGGGGAAGCGGCGCTGTGGAACATCAGAGTGGCGAGGGAGAGGCGAGCTGTCATCTTCCCTTTACAAGCTTCAAAAATGCCTGTAGCTAATGAGATTGAATATAACAATAAAAAATAACAAAATATACACAGCTAGATCAGATCGCGTTTTAGATGCGACTTTAGAGTACAGGGGAATTATTGAAACGGGATTTGTACCGTGTTCCGTGGCATCCGCCGCTGCGAAAATGTAGGGTAGGGCTGAAAAGTTTTATCAAGGGCGCTTCCGCCAATGATGTTACTGGAATTACATTTCTTATCAGGGGTGATTTAACAGTAGGAACATACCTTAATTTGTCAGATACTCTGAGAGAACACTGCAAGACTAGAACCAGATGTTGTTGTGCACCCTTAAAAAAAATTGCTTCTTGCAATTATTATTTATTTACTTACATTATTATCTTGAGAATATTTTGAATGCCGATGTATCTCAGGACATCATTTTGTGTGTTCAGCTCTTTTAACAGATCCTCTGATCTATTAAATGCCTATACATTTGTCTTTATTTATTTATTTAAGGAGGGACAATGCACATTAATCAACATGAGCACCGGAGTCTATCATTTAAATGTAACAGATTAGCCATAGAGGCTAATTTCCATCTGCAGTCCCTGTTCTAGATTTTAAAACACTTTGCGCAATACGCAAATTATAGCATGCTATGCCAATTTCCAGATAATTACTTCACATCTATACAAACAAACCTATCATGTCAAAGAGAGTACACCATGAATGTGGAACGCACAGAGCTGATCTGAGCATCAAAGCAACATTTCAAAGACAACCAAAGTGGAAACGGTGGAAGTTCTGGCAACATTTATTTATTTTCTGCACATCATAGATCTCAGATTTTGTCAAGTAAAGTGTAAACATCCTACATCTTGCAACTGTGATTAGAGGCGTTGTTGGTGTCAGCATAAAGACTGAAGAAGCAAAAGAAGGTTCATATTGAGAGAAGAAATTCAGCCGTGTCCCGGATGTGTACATATTTCTTCTTTTGATTTTGTTTAGTGTCTGGCTCCAGTAGTCTTACTTTATAGAATGAGTACAAATACAAACTTTGCTTGCACAATTAAAATGAGTTTTTACGAGAAAAATACACCTAATGTTTGCAAACTGGGTCTTTGTTCATACTGTTGTGAAATGGGGAGCTTCATGTGTTCAATCTTAATTTGATCTCTTCAGTGAGGGCTAAAACTATCGTGCCTGTTGAGCCAGAAAGATAGTATATTATATAAAGGCAGCTTTTTAATTGTAATTATGCAGGTAGTTACTGATCGTCCATAACTTTAATGTCAGGAACCTCAGCAGCAATAAGCTAATTGACCATTGCACAAGCTCCTTTTTGAATTAGCCCCATACAATTGATTATATTGCAATTTTCAACCCACTTCAAATCTTCCATCCTCAGCACTTCTTGCAGTAACCCTCCACCACCTCTGGCAAGACGCTGTCGTCCTCCTCCATGTCCTCCGTCACGGTCTTACCGACCAGCTGGAAGATGTCCTCGGCAGCGACGCCCATAGGCTCGGCCACTTTCACCGTCAACATGTCCAGAGTCAGGACAGTTCCCCTGGGGATCTTTACCTTCGCCACCACAGATTTACCAAGCTGGAAGACAAGGAACAACACTCTTATTGTTATCATGGCCAAGGTTGAAGGAGAAATATGAAAAGGAACATCTCCAATGTTTTTCTACAGGGAGACACCTCAGTCGTTTTACAAACAAATGCATTTTTACCTAATTAAGTTTTCTGATATGTTCTTTTTAAATATGCAAGGAGGAATTATCTTTTCAATAATTTACCAATTTGCATACATTTCCAGAGCACTATCTAAAAATATAATATAGCCAGGCGAAAATAGCCCGTTTCATTTTGTCGACATATAAGATGTTTTTTTTAACCGAGGACATTTGGGATATGTCTTTTTATTGCTCCATAAATCCGAAAATACTTCAATTTTCACAGTTTTATCTGGAATAAATTAGGCTTCAAAGAGTATATGAAGACAACTGTCTTTAAAAAACCACGAGGATTGAAATACACTGACACTGTTATGTTTGGTGTATATTAGGCCCCAGCCACACAAGGACGATAACGGTCATATCCGCTACAGTTCTCTATCATATAGACCAGGGGTCCCCAAACTTTTTCCTGTGAGGGCCACATAACTTTTCCCTTCTCTGATGGGGGCCGGGGTCAGTTTGTAACAGAAAAAGTGTGACGATTGCAGGGGTGCCTAAACGTAAACATTTATTGTTTTCTAGAAAGCCACACATAACCAAATATTAATAACCCTTTCTGGGATCTTCACAGAAAAAAAAGTCAGGAAATAAATAATAACACTATTAATGAAATAAATAACACTATTTGTGAAATAAATAATAACCAAATAACCCTCTCTGGGTTCTTCACTGAAGAAAAGTCCATTGAACATACACTTTCTGTTGTGCCGTGCACAATCTTAACAGGTAAAGGTTTAGCTTAGTTGTCAGAGCAGAATCTCTTACTCAAATGACTCATATGAGCAGTCTCTCAAAGTTCTTGTGTTCCTTCCTTATAATCCTTTTGTAGGTTCCAGTAGGCTTGTACACCGCTGTTTGCAGCTCTCTCTCATCAACTTCCCTGTGAAAACCACAAAGCAAGCAGGCTGAGAAACCGAACTAAGTGATACAGCACCTACACAGCACAATACATTTCACTACCAGTATGGTTGTGGAAATGTATTTTATCGCAGCATCTGTCAATCTTGATCTCATCGGAGTTTTCAGGTGTTTCATGTGTGAAAACTTTTGCTCGCAGATATACGTGCTGCCAAAAAATGTAAATATCTTCATTGCGTGTTTTTTTATGTTAGGGTACGTGTCGTTTGGGAGGGCGGCATAGAAGTCAATGAGACTGTTGCGCTTGAATGCGTCTTTCAGAACATCACAGTTCTGTAACTCGGCCAACTCAAACTGATAAGAAGGCTGGGCTTCATCGATGCCGGCAAAAAAGGGGTTCTGGAAAAGACGGATTTATTTAGCATTAACATGTAGTATCCGGAATCGCACACCGAACTCCGCCTTCAGCATTTCCAGTGCTTCCACACACTTTTCAGCTGGGAACGGGACCGCTGGGTTCTCTGCAGAGAGGTTTTGGGTAGCAGGGAGATGGATGAAGTTGTGCTTTTTCACTTGTTCCTAAAGCAGCGCAAGTTTCACCTCAAATGCTTTTATGTGAGAATACATGTCGCAAATGAGTTTCCCCTGGCCTCGTAGCTGCAAGTTAAGGCTGTTCAGCATTTCTGTCACGTCTGTTAAAAATGCGAGGTGCCATTTCCATTCTGGGTCGATCAGCTCTGGGACCGTTTTGTCTTTTGAATGAAGAAATGCGTTAATTTCGGGTAGCAGCTCGTAAAAACGCCTCAAAACTCAACCATCGGACCTCTGTGTAGTACAACACATCGCCGTGTGCAGACTCCAGTTCAGACAGGAATTGTTGGAACTGCCTGTGTTTAAGTCCCTTTGCTCTGATGAAGTTTATGCATGACACCACAACCTTCATGACAGAATCCCACTAAAAAAAAAAAAAATGTAAAAAAAAAAAAAAAAAATCATAATGCGTCTCTGGTATTGTTCAAGGGGCCGGGCCAAATGTGGAGGCGGGCCGTATCCGGCCCGCGGGCCTTAGTTTGGGGACCACTGATATAGACGGTTCGGCCACACATAAGAGGACAACAAATGTTGTATCACTTTTATGAAATGTTATGTTAAATATGCAATTATGTCCTTATCTCATGCTAGCTTTTGGCTAATTTAAGTGAAATCTATGGTTGCAAATAGACAAAGTTAGTGAAATAAACACCTTAATGTGTATTTTGCGTGCTTTTCTTGACGATTACTCACCTTGTCGTGGCACGGCTTCTCACAGGGTAACATAGTCTTGATGCCAGTCCCCATGGCCCTCTCCACCAGTCGGATGGAGCGCACCAGCTCGGTCAGCTCACTGGGCACCAGCGAGGCTTCATGGTCATTTCCTTTCCACTTCTTATCCAAAGTAACATGTCGCTCGACGACCTTTGCCCCCATAGCTACGGCCGCAACTGATATACTGATCCCAGTCTCGTGGCCAGAATACCCAATGGGAATATCTGGAAATTCCTTCTGGTATTCCTGTGGTGAATGATACAAATGTGACTCATACATCTTTGATTTTGGTTAACAAAAATTGTTAGCTTAGGAATAGACTGGAAACAATGGTGTACAAATAGCATGACAGTGACAAGAAAAGTAAAAACATCTGCTTACCATCAACTCAAGATCAATAATCAACACTTTATACCCATTTTGTCAATACAAAAACCAAATATACATATGAGAGAGATCTTGAGGAATCTATCTTTTGGGAAAATAGATCATTTTTAAAGTAGTTCTTAATGCAGTAATAATATCTGATCTGATTTAAATATATTTAATAATGTGTTGTTTTGTGCCAACCGTTTCATAAAAGTAATACTATTAATAGTAAAAATCTATTCTTCCCACCGCTAGAACTCTGAGGTTGACATCTTCAGGGTCCAGAGGGTAGGCGCTGGTGCACTGCAGGAAGGTAAAGTTAGGGTTGTGCTCCTTCACTGTTTGGTAGACCCGACGCATCGTCTCCATGCTCTGCATCCCACTGGACACTACCATGGGCCGTCCTGACACAGACAACATAAGCTTGGTAAACATCTTAGCTAACATGGGCAGAAGGCTAAATGCCTTCAGGATTCCCTGTAGTTCAGAACTCAAGCTTGTTTCACTTTAATCACAGTTTTAACTCATTTCCACAAAGATAGGCATTTGTACAAATGTTCAGCTTATCTAATCTTTTTAGATATGGCTTACATGTAATAGTTATTAAATGCACAGCATTTTTTTTAATTCACCACTAACTACATCTCACATGTATTCATTTCCCCAGATATAGGTCCAGTCTCACCTTTCTTGGCACACTTCTCCAGATAGGGGAAGTTGTTGGCGTCTAAAGAGGCAACTTTGAAGAAAGGCACATTGATCTCATCGAGGAACTCCACTGCCATCTAAAGACAGAAAATAAAAGTCATTATTAAACTTAAACCCGATTAAAATGTCTTAAAGGCTTCATCAAAACTGTCTTTCTTACCTCGTCCATCCCTGAGGCGGTGAAAAAGATCCCCACCTCCTCTGCATACTTCTGCAGCTCCCTGTACTGCTCGTGGCTGAACTCCAGGTGACGCTTGTGATCACCATAAGTTCTTCCCCAGGAGTTTTTGGAAGTGTAAAGGCGCTCCAAGGCTCGCTTGTTGAATTTGTGCTCCAATTCACTCTTCTGGAATTTGGCACAATCAGCACCACAGTCCTGTGAAGGTTGATACAATCGTGTTCAATTAATACACTTGTAATTCATTCTTTAATCAATTGCTGGTGTAACAACGAGATAAACATGCAAAAATGACGGTAATGTGTCTTTCTAAAATAAAGCATAGTATTCCAATTTACATCAAAGTTGAATACAAATCCCAATATATTAATAATGAACAAATAGGTTTCCTAGAGTTGAAAAGGAACAGTTTTTTAATTAAAAAATTGTCAAGAAATAAAGAAAAGCTTATGAACTCAACACAATAACTCACAACCGTGTCTCTATTTAATCTGTCAGTGGTGTAAAAATACGTAGTTATTTTAAGGAAATAATGAATAAATGACGGCTTCTACCATGACCAATCAAAAGTCAAGCCAAACCCCATTGACAAATCTGTCGATTCAACATTCTGCAATTAAACTATGTCTTTCTACAAACACCCTTTTGGAGATACTTGTACACTAGTCCATCAATTACTACATTTCATATGAACTATTAATACAAGTTTTAAGATCTTAATACACGTAGGCCTACTGACTAAGTAAATATTCAATTCAAAGTAAAGATTCAGACCAGAAAGTCGTGACGACCAAAAGCTTAGCATTATGTTGGTTCAGATGCGTGTTTCCTGGCTGTTTACGATAATAACACCTGAATACAAGTATGCATGTTCAGAATTTAGCGACACATTTCAACATGGGCGTCGCAGCCATTATATGAGGGTGGGACAAGTCCCCCCCACCTTTTAAAATTATTAGTTTAGACCCCCCCACTTTCACTATGCGGAATGTCCGTGCATCGGTCTCCCCGCTCTTTGTAGAGCGCTGTGTCAGTGCTTCATTATCAAATCCATTCCACTTGCTTATTGTGAGAATCAAATCAATGAAACTCCGTACCATGTTTTCACTGCTACTTTGTACCAAGGCAGATTCTCAGAGCCGTACACATGAGCTGTGTCTTTAGTTGTAAAATGATGCGCGCCACAGTTTCCACGCTGCGAGGTTCCGGTGCTAACAGTTCACGAGCGTGCTCCACTAGCACCCGGATATAACGCGCTGTTATTAAAGAGGTGGAAGGAGGGAAGCGATTCGCCATTAAAGAAAAGAAGAAGGAGAAGAGGTGGAGGGAGAGTCCTCTCCTGCCAGACTGAGAGGCTGAGTGATAACTCCAGCTCAGTGAGGTAAAGGACTCTCTGAGTGTATAGATAGTTCACTTTAGTCTAAGTAGTGGGTCTCAAACGGTTTCGTAATCATTTATGTAAGTATTTCCAAGGCACACCTTTATATGATTATTATAGTTATACAAAATAAGAGAATAACAGGTATGAAATAATTCCAACTCATATAGACAGTAACACAAAAATACAGTTTAAAATTTAAAGATTTGTAAAATATGCATAAAGAAAAAGTAAATCTGTTTACAGTTCTGTTTCATATGGGTATTGATGAGAGATGTATCCATAGATTTAGTCCCTAATGTTGCTCTCAAAGTGCAGCAGATTGATGCATTTAACTTCAACATTCAAAATCTTCACGGGGGAGCCCCCTAGAGGAGGTGTGGTCCACCACCTGCCCTGCCCTGTCAAATTGTCCCACCCACATTGAGGATGCTTCCTACGCCCATGCATTTCAATAGTCATACCTTTGCCATTTTTATCATTTTCTTGGCGATCTCAATGTCTCCCTGGTGGTTTTGTCCAATCTCAGCAATGATGAAGCAAGGGTTACTTCCTCCGATCATTCTACCGGGACACAGCTCGAACTTTAAAGGCATTTTGACCACAAAGAGGTCAAAACTAAACAAGTGAAAGTAGCGTAGTAGTCTAGTGGAGAGCAGGATGAGAAGTAGGCGGTTGCTGCCTGTGACCTGAGCTCTTAAAGCGCTGCACCACCTGGATGTGGGAGGATTTCCCTATTGTGGTCAGAGGCGGAGCAGGGCGTTGGCTGATGTCAAAATGGCCATTTTGACATGTACTTGCAGTAAACAGGTGTAATGAATAACATGAATCAGGGCCTTGCTCCATTAAGATGGATGAGAGCGCTGTTATTGTGAATGTGTGTTCACTGTAACACTTATTACTCACGAAACAGAACTGGACTCTAATCTATTTGAAAATGTACACACTTTTATGACTTTGTTGTTTTGCGGCTGAGCTTACTATCACAAAAAACCGAGGTAAGTGTTTTGAACAGTTTAATGCTTTTTTGGTCTTATTGCAGACAGTGTTTTAGCATCCACATAACAATAGAAAAGTATTTCAGAATCTAATCCAACTGATGTGTTTGACAAACATAACTCATGAGTGCTATGTTGGGTAACAAGTTCGACTGGATTTGATAGCGTGTACGCCCTCAACCGAAGAAAGAGCAGGACAGACCTGTTTCTCTCTCCCTGGGATACTAGCTTCCACACATGCGTCTGTCCACTCCTTACAGCTGTGAAAGAAACATATCTTTCCATTAAATGGAGAGCATGAGGATGCCAACAATATTATATTGATTTCATTTGAGATGAAAATCTTAAACTTAGAGTGAAGTACAAGTCATGTATGGTTAAACCGAAGTAATTAAATATAAAGTCAAAGACTTAAAAAAATGAGTTAAAGAAAATGGTACCACGTTACAATAAGACTACCCTTATAAAGGGTTTACGAATAGTTTGTAATTAATTTATTAATTAGGTCGTGAACACTTTATAAATCATTAATAAGCCACATGCCATGATGCACCAACATAATTGTATAATTTAGACTGACATTAAGATGTTAAATCAACTCATTACAGGGCGAGAGAGTTTGAGAGTGAGAGAGAGAGAGAGAGATCAGACAAAGTTATATGAGTGATAGTGAAACCTTTTAACTTTCAAAAATAGCAAAAAATAGAGTGAAACTTTACATGCAAGTTTCAAAGTAACTTCCTGAAATGTAATTGTCTGCGGTGATTCTACGGGGTCCCCAAAGGCCCAAAAGTGTGCACACAAAACATATTTCTGGCTGCCCGGGCCTAAGGAAGTAGCTCTGCTAGTCTATATTGAATCTTTTCAATCTACTTGAAATCTCTGTTAGTTTAAAAAAAAAAAATAGAGTTAAAGAAAACGGTACCACTTTACAATAAGACTACCCTTAAAAAGGGTTTACGAATAGTTTGTAATTAATTTATTAATTAGGTTGTGAACACTTTATAAGTCATTAATAAGCTTTTAGGACAGTAAACCAACAATATCCTTTAAAACTGGAGAGATTAAAAAATATGGATGAATAAATAATTATATAAGACAATAAGATCTAACAACACTAACATGTGTAGTCAAATTTGTCTGAAAATGATTTAGAAATGTTGCTTCATTTGGATGGAAAATTTGCGAGGCGAAAATGTACCTCACTCTTAGTTTATGAAATCATCAACTCACTATAGAAAAAAAAGAAAATTGGCATCAACAGCACGAAAACAAAACCGGTTGCAACCATGTTGTCGAAGTAGCAACAAAAAGAGCCAATGTGATGTACTGCCCGCTTGTTTGAGAGCTTGAACAACAACTGACAAGTGAAGAAATGCATGGATGGATGAAATGTTGATGTGTGGTTCAGTTGCCTCTATATGCATTGAATACAAACTGATGATTATTTGCGATGCATTTATGTGAAGCAGTATTTTATTGGTGTTGCTGGTTAAGATAAGTATGATGTAACTATTTTATAGACTAATAGCTTTATCAATAATGCCGTGCCACATTTTATAAGCTATTTGTTTTGAATGTAAAGTAGTGAAGTGGGAGTTTAAACTAACAGAGAGTTCAAGTAGATTGAAAAGATTCAAGATAGACTAGATTCAAGCAGAGCTACTTCATTAGGCCCGGGCAGCCGGAAATATGTTTTGTGTGCACACTTTTGGGCCTTTCGGGACTCCGTAGAATCACCGCAGACAATTACATTTCAGGAAGTTACTTTGAAACTTGCATGTAAAGTTTCACGCTATTTTTTGCTAAATGAAAGTTACAAAGTTTCACTATCACTCATATAACTTTGTCTGATCTCTCTCTCTCTCTCTCTCTCTCTCTCTCTCTCTCTCTCTCTCT
>CALSBZ010040122.1:33212-56976 GCA_943591055.1 Gobionotothen gibberifrons | reverse complement strand
CCCCCCCCCCCTGCTGATGATTTCCTAGCTGACAGTGTTGGGCCGCTCGAGATGCCCGGGCTGATTTTTGGTCCCAGTCCACCCCTGCTCTGATCTGCATACTGCTAATAGGGAACTTAAAATAGAAATTCTGAAAGCTAAACAGAATTTTAAATCTGAACTACAAAACAAAATGGCTGCAAACAACCTTGGCTCAGTCTGGAGTAGCATGAAAACCATAACAGGCCTCCGGGAAACAAAAAATAGCTGCCATGTGACTCTGGATGGCTTTATTTCAGATGTTGAGTTTGCAAATGGCCTAAATCACTTTTTTTCTCGATTTGACACATTTGATTTCAGTAATAATATATCTGAGCTGAAGCTTAAACTTGAAGACAATAAGCATTTTAACATAGATCAGAGGGAAGTGGAAAAGGTCTTCCGTTTAGTAAAAATAAATAAGAGTCATGGACCTGACAACATCTGCGGCCGTTTACTTAAACTTTGCGCTAAAGAACTTAGCCCTGTGTTCCACTACATTTTTAATATGACTTTACAGACACAGCATGTGCCAAAGGTTTGGAAGGATGCTGTGGTAGTCCCTGTTCCCAAATCCAGAGGCCCCAAAACTCTTAATGATTTTAGACCAGTTGCACTTACATCAATTCTAATGAAGACATTGGAAAAACTAGTCAGAGCAGAAATCTTACGGAAGACTGAGCATGCACTCGATCCCATGCAGTTTGCTTACAGGCCACACAGAGGAGTGGAGGATGCCACGGTCACCTTATCTGACTTACTTTTTAAACACTTGGAGGGAAATGGATCTCATGCTAGACTTTTATTTGTTGATTTTTCCTCTGCTTTTAAAGGTGAGGTGTCATGGTCATTTCCACTGATCATAATTCCATTGTTGAGGTATACTAAAATAGAAAAATACTGTGCAATTTTCCAAACTCACATTGGTTTCGCATACAGCATCTCTGTAAAGTGTGTGTTTTCAGAATTTTTCATTTCCCCCCCTAACGGGCTCTTTCCCCCCCCCCCCCCCCCCCATCGAACCCCGAAACTGTCCTATTTTAACATTGACAAAACCATAATGATTATGTTTTATCGTGCTTTTATCGAGTCAATTCTGTCTTTTTCACTAATGTCATGGTTTGGTAACCTGACTTTAAAGAGCAGAAACTCTCTGAGTCAGATCATAAAGTGGTCCAGCAGACTGATTGGTGAGCCACAGCTAAACCTGGAGACCCTGTACCTCAGGCAGTTACAGCGGTTATCCAGCTCCATATTAGACGATGACTCCTACCCTCTGCACTCAGAATTCAAGCTTCTTCCTTCGGGCCGCAGGTAACTTGTCCCAAGGAGTAGAACGAAGCGGTATAAAAACAGTTTTATCCCAGCAGCTATTGCACAAATTAACAAATCATAGGAGCGTCACACAGATGCCTATTTTTATTTATTTATTGAATTGTGAATTTTGAATGTCCATGTTTGTACTAGTGTTTTCCTTCTTAAAATGTTTCTTAAATATTTTGAGATTTGGTTGAGCAGGGTATACTTGTACTTTTACTAGTCCTTTTATTAGAGATGTGTCTGTTGTTTGTGTTTGTTTTTAGTGTCAGGATGGATCCCTTGTCTTTTTCTCTGCAAACAGAATCTACCTACGGGTACAAATAAATAACCTGAACCTGAACCTGAGAAGAGCAGACTCCCGTCGGGGAGAGCAGATTCTCCAGCCGCTTCTACTCTTGCTGAGAATCCTTGCAGGCAGGGGCAGGTCTTTATTTAGCACGACCACTAGAAGTGCTCTAGTGGTCGTGTAAGAAACAACATGCTCCCGGCCCATTCATTGCAAACGCTCCGGAGGGACGTTTATTCACAAATAACCCTCTCTGGAAAATCCTAAATTGTGGAATAGTTTGGCCATTAAAATGCTTTTTGATTCGATTTCTGGTGAGAAGTGTATATTGTATTCTTAGAATCCACGTCCAGTCGATGTGTAGGATCTATAGTTTGATAGATATTACGAAGATGATTTGAGGTCTCGCCAGGATAACGTGTATGCAGCTTCCATGTAAAGTTAGCGTGGGTGAAAACAGTTTTTCCGGTCTCGAAGTTTTCATAATAAAACCGGATATATTCCCCTCACTGTCAAATGATTACACAGTGATATCTGCATTACTCATCCACTAAAAAAACATCAGTTTATCCTTGTTAATTACACAATATTGATTGGTTTAAATTGTAAACAATGCTTTTGTGTTTTTAACCTTCGATTCAGAGAAACAAATAGTTTTTTCGGAGTTTAGACACTACAGTTTCCCAAGACACTACACTACCCAGAATCCCCAGCTATCGTTTGGGACTACAACATCCGCCTTGCTTGACAAACCCCGTGATTAGTCATCAAGCCCTGTGATTGGATGTTGGAGTGGCAGTGCGACAAGGTTAAGCTGCGCGTCAACAGCTCTATGAAATGGAATGGAACCACGGCAGACTTTCCAAAACTGGAATTGGATAATAATAATAATAATACATTTTATTTATATAGCGCTTTTCACAACTCAAAGACGCTTTACAGTATGAGGGAGGGTATACAAACAAGGACAGGCAAACAAGTAAGTCTAGTAAAATAAAATAAACAAAAAAAGGAAGTTGATTTAGGGGGGGGGGTGGGCTTATGGGTAGACAGAGTTGAAAATATGTGTTTTGAGGAGGGACTGAAAGACTGTGAGGGACTCAGAGTCACGAAGATCTTGGGAGAGGGAATTCCAGAGCCTAGGAGCTGCCACTGAGAAGGCTCTGTCCCCAAAGCTGCAGAGTGTGGATGTGGGAATGGATAGGAATCCGGCTGCGGTGGATCTGAGGGACCGTGGGGGTTGATAAGGAGTGAGAAGGTTTGTGAGATAAAGGGGGGCCAGATGGTGGAGTGCTTTGTAGGTGAGGATCAGAATGTTGTAGTTGATGCGATGGGAGACAGGAATGGTGAATTGTATGAGTTTGTGGTCCGAGAGGGGAAATGGGCAAGGGTGGAGGTCAATCACTGGGAGGTTGGTAGAGCAGACGAGATCAAGAATGTGTCCTTTGTCATGGGTGGGGAAGGTGACATGTTGGGTGATAGAGAAATTGTCCAGTAGGGTTGTGAATTCGGATGCCAGCTTGCAGGTGGGTGAGTCAATGTGAATGTTGAGGTCACCAAGTAGTAACAGACGTTGAGAGAGGGATGAGGCGAGTGTGAGGAATTCAGTGAAATCGGAGAGGAAGGAGGGATGAGGTTTAGGAGGCCGGTAGATGAGGATGACTGTCAGTGAGGGAGGGGCTTTGAAGGCAATGAATTCAAAGGATGATACTGAGGGGAGGGTTAGTTCTGTGATCTGGATGTTCTGATTGTGGATTACAGCAAGGCCACCACCACGGCGGGAGGGGCGGGGTTTTGGTGATGTATTTAAAGCCAGGGGGGGATGTTTGGTTGAGGGAGAAGAAGTCATCGGGCTGTTGCCAGGTTTCGGTGAGCAGAAGATTAGTTCATGGAGGATGAGGGCTTTCTTGTTGAGTGATCAGATGTTAAGGAGGGCAATGTTAGTTGAGTGGGAGGGGCGTGGTGTGGTCACAGGCTGAAGAGGTAAGAGGTTGTCCAGGTTGACAGTGCGGGGGGGAACGTGAGATGGGGGGGAGGAGCGGAGAGGAGGTGGAAGGAAGTGTGTTATTATCAGTTTTTGGTGGTTGAGGGCAGTGGAATCCATTCCAGGTATTTGGACTGGATCTGAGCAGAGGGCAGTGGGATCCACTCCACGTATTTGGACCTGATCTGAGCAGAGGGCAGTGGAATCCACTCCACGTATTTGGGCCAGCTCTGAGCAGAGGGCAGTGGAAGCCACTCCTGGTTTTCGGTACAGCTGGGATTGTAACGGACCAGTGGTGGGTGTATAATATGGAGTATTAAGGGCGCTCAGATGACATGACAGTTGTGGGACATAGCGGTTAGTCGACCAGATAGATGTTATGGATGATTGTCCGGACTGGGAGTAAACAAATCTGCGTTTGGAACCTCTATGGACATACCTCGGTCTGCGTAGAAGCCCGAGGCAATTGATGACAGACAAGCTTAGAGGAAGCGCAGAAAAGTTATTGAGATTACAAAGTTGGGAGACAGAGTATCGTAACATCGTAGTGCCGCGGTAGGATGCTAGCGTTAGCACAGCACTGGCTATGGTTGTAGACCAGCGGCGCTGAAAGTGGAGCTGTTGGCAGCCGTCAGACAGGATGAGAGGTCAGTTGCGGCTTGCGGGCTGTCCTTTACAGCAGATGCGGGGACCGGCAGGAGCGGGAGGTTTAAAGAACCAGAGTCAGGGCCCACGGGGAGGGGCAGGACGAAGAATGGGGCTGGTTATTTGATGGATGGAGCAGCGTTAGCAGGTGGGCTACAATGGCAGGTGTAGCAGGGTAGAAAACCAAAGCGTCCGTCAAAAGTGGCAATCGGGTGTAACAAATATGTCCAGATCAGAACACAAAAGCCACAGAATAGTTAGAAAACTATAGCAGTAGAAAGTGGTCAGAAAATCTTAGATTAACACAAAGAAAGACAAGATTTTCGTACAGAGAAGCGGCGAACAGTCAGCGCCAGCGTCCTCTCACGCCGAGAGTTGTGGATGGGTCCAGCCCCCAGGTCCAGCCCCCCCCCCCAGAACTACACATGCTGGCTATTGTGTGTTTCGCAACATCTTCTATGGCACGTCTCTTTATAAGACGTTTTCGTATTTCCCACAATTAGAAGTTGCCAGTATTAAACTGTGTACACCCTGGAGGTTTAGGGGATACGAAACACAGTGGTGTTATCACATTTAAAACATATAATTAATAAATGGGTGAATTAATATACCCACATGACAGCTAAGGTCAGAAGAGCTTTATTTAACAGCTGGTCTTATGTCTGTGACCCCTCCTGTTGTTCATTGATAAGGCTGAAACATGCACTTGTCAAGATTCAGAGGCACATTTTGCAAATATGGCAGTAGCCATCGATCATCTTAAGATAAGATAAGATATACTTTATTGATCCCAAGTTGGGAAATGTTTTTGTTATAGCAGCATACTACTTTGTTCTACTCCACTACAGTTCAGAGGTTAACCTGGTATTTTTACTCCACTACATTTATTTTAGTTACTTTGCAGATTCTGATTAATGATGTGAAATATAAACAACCCTTAAATCAGACTTTAGTTACACCTGAGTCAAATTCAGGGAAGGTGATTGTCAAGTGCCAAAATAAACTATGCAATATATTGGACGTTAAGTACTTTGTCAGACTTCATATTTATCTGTGGATAACCCCAACGTTTTTTTCTTATTCAAAAGAAGACCTTAACTTAAAGTATTCTTTAATGTTTAAATGAAGTCTTATTAGTTTGTCTGTTTTGCACATCCTCCTGTTAATATCTTTGGACGTCCTGCACTAAACTGTTTTATTGTAGAGATAACTACAATATCTTCTTGATATTTTCTATTCTATATTTCTATCATTGACCTTCTACTTTCCCCCAATTTTGTATGTTGGCTACTCTTAACCCTCTGAGACCCACGGGGCCGTATACAATGCCAAATATCACGTCGTGTTCAAAGCGTCATAACTTCTCAGCTGTTTGAGCCAGAGACATGCCGTGTTTTTCCTCTTAAACTACAGAAACGGCACTAAACAACTCTATTGAGAGGCGTTTACTTATTTCGGTGAAACAAATGTGTAAAGTTGTAAAAGACGTGGATAGTCTCACCTTGATTCTGGCGCATTGCTTATCCATTTATAGATCTATTCTCATCCACCATCTTTGTTTGTGACGTCAACAGTGTAAGAGACACGTTTCTGAATAGGACACTCTGAGTGGATGCAGTCACAGCCAATCGGAGTCTGATTCAGAGGGTTGCCTGTCAGCTCCGCTGTTTACAATGTTTTGTGTACTGAAACCATAGAAACGAGATATAATACGGTATAATTCCAGCCGCGAAAACAAAATAAAAGTTAGAATACATACTGTGGGTCTTATAACTAAACTGAGGTATAATATATATTTTGTTCTATTTATTCTGTTTCATAATAATTTATTAAATTGTTAGTTAGAGCGCTTTTAGGTATGGAAAGAAAGTTTACCACAGCTGAGGCTTTGGAGCTGTTTTTGAAGGTGACGATGTTGAGAAAAATTCAGAGGAATCTGCGCCCGAGTCGTGCTACTCTGAAGACGAGAGGAATTTTGGCGATGGGATAGATCCTCAGGAGGACAAGTAAGTAATTATATGATGAAATTATTCAAAGTGTGACGGAAGATTTAGTATACAGAGTTGGGCAGTGTATTTTAAGGCGGTGTTTGGGGTAGTCTGTTAGAGCATTGATCATTAGAATATTACATTTTGGGGAACACCAGTTCGAAACTCCCCGCGTCAGGCCGTTCTGTCCTTGGGCAAGACACTTCACTCTAATTTGCTCCTGTGCTTACTGCTTACTGTGGGTATTGTCCACAGTAATACTGTTACATGTCTAGTATGTGTAATGTGTCATTGTAAAGCGCTTTGAGTACCTTGAAAAGCGCTCTAAATAAAAATGTAATGAATTATTATTATTATTATTAATATTTTGGATTGCAGATAGATTGTTATTGTGCACTATGACTTAATTTGGGCAAAGAAAACCCAGACTATTGCTGTAAAATATGTGTGTTTTTATGGAGGAGGTGGTTTTTGTGTGTGGTTTTTGAATAAGTGTGTGGTTTTTGAATAAGTCTTTGAGTAATTATTATGATCTAGTGAAAAAGTAGTTTTATTTATTTGTTTTCATATGTTATAGTGTGGATGCTGACGAGGTGGGTCATCACCTGAGTGGAAACAGTAGGGGAAGAGGAAGTCTGTGTCTCCCTGACCAACCACAAACATCCCCTCTGGCACAGACGTCTCTTCCAGGACCCACTAATTCAAGAGAGAGGAGAAGGTTTAGGAGAAGACCCTTTCTCCCTACAGTTCCAGAACAGGGACCACCTTCCACATCCCAGCAGAGACCAAAGAGGAGGGGAGGACAACCATACACACACTCAGATGGTGGACGTAGCCGTGGGCGCAAGGGACGAGGACGTGGCCATGTCACTCCAAGCCCACCAACCCACTCAGATTCCGCATGGAAGACAGAGACAGATGCTGACATAACACCTGATCTCCCAAGGTTCAACCCGAAGCACAAGCCTGGTGTGCAGCCACCACTAATTCCACTAAACAAACCAAGCCCCCTGGAGATCTTCAAAAACTTTTTTGATCACAGGACTGTAAAGACCATCACAGAAAACACTAACAAGAATGCTGCAAAAAACTCTGCCAGTGGGAAGAAATTCAAATGGACGGACGTCACTCCAGTGGAGTTCTTCAAATTCCTGGGACTTCTGGTGAACATGGGAATCCTCAACCTTCCAAAACTGAGAGACATGTGGAGGGTAAAAAGTATCTTTCATGTTCCATTTCCACGCACTGTTATGACGAGGAACAGATTCATGGCGATTTCATGGAATTTACACATGAGTGACCCAGCAGAGGACGTGTTGAATGACCGCAAAAAAGGCACAGCGGAATATGATTGCCTGCACAGAGTCAATCCTCTGTGTGATTCAATACGAAATGCCTGTAAATCTGTGTACCAACCCTATCAAAACGTGTCGGTGGATGAAAGAATGGTTGCAACAAAGGCCAAAATCGGACTGAAACAGTACCTAAAACTCAAGCCATCCAAGTGGGGCATAAAGCTGTTTGTTTTGGCAGATACAAATGGATACACCGTTGACTTTTAAATTTACACTGGAAAGTCAAAGTTTGTGAGTGGAAAAGGACTCTCTTTTGATGCTGTGATGTCACTCGTGAAAAAGGATTACCTGGGTTCTGGTTACCATGTATACTGTGACAATTTCTACACTAGCCCAGCCCTTTTCACACACCTGAGTAGCTTGGGCTTTGGAGCATGTGGTACCTACCGTGATGGAAGATTGGGGACCCCATCAACAAAAGAAAATGCCCTCACCAAGAAGTCATCCAGGGGCTCAATAAGGTGGATAAGAGAAGAAAAACTTATTTTTGTCAAGTGGATGGACACACGGGAGGTGTCAGTGTGTTCCACTTTACACACCACATACTCTGGGGAAACCATCATCAGAGGCAGGAGGACCAAGGAAGGTGGATATGAGAGAAGCAGCATTGCAAGACCTACCCCTATTGGAGAGTACAATAAGTACATGGGAGGTGTGGACATGTCCGACCAGTTGTTAGGATATTACTCGGTGCACCACAAACAGTGTTGGGCAAGTTACTTCCAAAATGTAATATATTACATATTACTCTCTTTTGAAAGTAATAAGTTACATTACAATATTACTCTCTCTGAAATGTAATATGTTACATTACTTTTTAGTTACCTTTTAGTTACTTTCACCAAAATAACCGCAAAAGAATGGCTAGGTATTTTAAATGCTAAAATGTAGTTTAGTGCAGCTCATTATACATCCAGTGAAGGGCAATGTGGTATAGCATAACAACTGTGTAGGCCCTTAAGGCTGCTAACAACTTATAAACTTATTTAAAGCAGACAAAGGATCAAAGTCTGGTCAATTATAGTAGAGATACTGTAAATATGTATAAGTCTAGGCCTATATATATTAAATACAATAGAGCTATAGAGCTCACTATAATGAAACCTATAACATTATGAAATGACAAGGTGTGCAATATATTTTTATTTTTGTTACTTTCTTTTATTTAATTCAAGTTCCAAACACAAGAAGTTTGAATGTATCGAGTGGACAAAGAAGAAGCTTTATCAAAAATACGAAAAGGATTAGGCCTCAAGGAATAGCTTACGGCTCAGCCATTTTCAGTCCAACACTATTAACATGTAAGCCAAACATTGCTTAAGATTGCTACTAAATGCAACGTAGGCCAAAAATAGGAGCCCTGCTATTTGCCAAACAATGCCTAGAACATAGGCTACCAAACAAAGTCTGGTCAAATCTAAATACAAAAAAAGGCCTCATAGGAAATACTTCACAAAACAAATGAAGCTCCACTATATTTAAAACACACATTGGAATATTGAAAATAAAAAAAATAAACAGGAAACCTGTTACTGCCAAAACAGAGGTATAATGCAGCCAATTAAGGCTTGTAAAATACATTTAAGTATGAAAGCCCTTAAAGCCTTGACCTATAGCCTACTTATTGTTCTATGGTGGGGGGCTGGCCTATTCCACTACCGCCTTGACTGAAATGACGGTTGAAGCGCATCAGGAGAAGGCGTTGAAAGCATCCATCACACAAGACACACACACACACACACACACACACACACACACACACACACACACACACACACACACACACACACACACACACACACAAAATAACAACATTACAATTACGTTGCTAGTCGCTAACATGGTAGTACAGCCTCGGCATGGCCCAGTAACCTACTATATAAAAAAGTCTCTATTGCAACGGTAGCTTACCTTGTCATCGGTGGTGTTGACAGGGATTTTGCTGACAAGTTTTCTAAATGCCGGCGACTCCACAGTTGACAGAGATTGCATGTCTTCCACAACATACTCTGCCACGAGTCTCTTAACTTCTCGGGGTTCCAGATTTATAGAAGACCGAGAGAATGTTAACTTGTGTTGCTTTGGCGTGCCCGCACTCACGTCTTCTGTATGTTTTCTTTTCTCCGAGCCGGCAGATCTCTCGACTAATGTTAGCGTGGCACCGGTCCAGGTGTTTCTTTAAGTTGCTAGTGCTATTTCTTGATGTAGACAATTCCTTTGCTGCAGACGAACATAGATTGCACTTGACTATTATGTTTTTCTCTTTTTCTCTAATGAACTGATAATAATGTGAGAACACCCATCGCTCAAAAGTTCCCCCCGCCATTTTAACCCAATAGTAAACAATGCATCAGGGTTATTAATCTACCGGCACATTTTTTTCTCTGGTGTCGGAATGTCTCGCGATGTTTGTGAATTCTTAAAAAACAAAACACCATTTAATTTCGGGTTAAAATGTGTTGTAACTGCGTTACTGAGCATTGTAACGGGTAATATATTACCCAAATGTCATTAGTAATGCGTTACATTACTTCGTTACAGCAAAAAGTAATATATTACTGTAACTCCGTTACTTTTGTAACGCGTTACACCCAACACTGACCACAAATCAATTAAATGGTACAAAACCCTGTTTCACCACTTTGTGGACATCGCAAGTACCAACAGCTACATTCTCCACAAGGACATGTGTGCAGTGAGACAGGATACTCCCATGAAGCACCAGGATTTCCAGGAGCTACTGTCAGCTCAACTCATGGGAGTACCACTCGACTTTTCTCCAGGGGACAGGCAGTACAACCACACACCCGTTGCCATCTCTCCAACAGAGGACCAGTCCAAAAAGGGGACTGCAGGACGCAGAAAGTGTGCAGTCTGCAGGAAAAATACCCCATTCTGGTGCAAAGCATGCCATGTCCCCCTGTGTGTGCTTGTGGACAGGAACTGCCATGATGTATATCATGTGTAGTCGTTTTTTCAGTAAAAAAATAAACGCCCATGGACACTGCCCACAAGAATGGGCATAACTAATGAACAGAATCAGTTAGGATCTTCAAATCAGTTCTGATACAATGACAACAAATGTGTGCAATTTTCTGTGTTAAATGTTTCTTTCAATATTATAGTCAGCAGTTCCTTTTAATAAAATAAGTAAAATATTCAAACACCGTTTTTTTGTTTATTTTCTTTTATGGGCAAATAACACCTATTATAGTGTATATAAGTCTCTAATGAGTGACATATATCATTAGCTGAGGTTGTGCAGATTTCTGGGATGTGTAAAACTTGATTCTACTGTAAAGAAATCACAATTTATAAGGCAAAACACAAAAATATACAAAAACGGCAATGTCCTATGTGGGTCTCAGAGGGTTTTAATATTTAAATGTTTTCATCAAATAAAACGTATTCAACAACAACATTCAATAACGTGCTTTAACCACCAGGCGGCGCGGGTTAAAAAACCAGTGGTGTAGTTAATAAAACATAATAATATCAAACATAATATGACTATTAACTTTATTGTGAAATTAAAACAGAACGGTAAAGGAAAATACAGTTTCAGTCTCTCGATTTGAAGCTTATGCATTGTACCATGAACCTGTATAGACCTGTAACAGTCAACTGCGTGAGGAGTTGGAAAGATAGTAAATAATATCTTTAAAAACTACAAAAAAATCCCTTTCTGCAGCTGTGCACCGTTATGGTGTAAATATAGCCTATCTGCCAATTGGATCAAATATAAAAGTCAGCCGAATTAGTGTTGATACTACAAGGAGACGTATTGTGTGAAAAGAAATGGAAGATGTTGTTTAATTGCTAATATATTTATGATCCACATCACGTATTCAGTTTTGACGGCATTTCTTACAGTTTGTCAAAGGGTCTTCTGATCAGGGCTCTATAAATAAATATCTATGGCAGATATGTCATATTTAATGCAGCCGAACCGTGTATTACAATGCCGTTATCTGATGACTTCCAAAGAGAAAAGCATGAACACTCGGAATTAAGTATTATTATTTTATTTTTTAATGTTTTTCGATTTCATATCATATAAACACCAAATCCCAACATGCATTGCGGCTAAAACAATGGATGTTTTACAAAATCAAAACCTCTGAAAAAAGAAAGGTGTCTCTCAGAATCGAAAGAGAAAAACCTATGGGAAAAACACAAAAGCATTGTACACAATTTAAACCAATACATGTCGTATAATTAACAAGGATAAACTGATGTTTTTTAGTGGATGAGTACTGCAGATATCACTGTTAAATCATTTGATCATTGGTTTTATTATGAAAACGTCGAGACCGGAAATACTGTTTTCAACCCGTAACTTTACATGGAGGCTGCCGCATACCTCAAATCATCTTCGTAATATCTATCATTATAGGTCGTATTAAGCGCCTGAACAATCGGCCTATTTGGTCGTTTGAGTTGGAGGACTTTTTGCTTATAACATGTTGTACACAGTGGAAATAAACATTCTGGTTACCTCAACATCAGGGATCTTATACATTAAACTCCTTCTGAATCAAACCGTCACGGTAGCATTACCTTACTGATCCCTCTTAAAATAGAAGACAACACGTTACTTTACCAGCAGAGAGAAAATTGATTATTAAATTATTAATGTGACTAATAAAGAGCAGTTTGATTATTAAGTATTGTTCTGTTGATCGATGTCATTACATTTGGTGAAAAGCACATAATGACTTGTTTAAGACTCGTTTTGTCAAAGTTTAGGACTTGGACTTGACTTGAACTTGCCCATCCTGACTTGAGACTTGACTCGGACTTGAGCACAAAGACTTGAGACTTGACTCGGACTTGCAAAACAATGACTTGGTCCCACCTCTGCTAATTAGTGATTAAAAACTGACATTTTCTACCAAGTAGCATCATTTTTAAATCAAGCTGCTGCTCTGCATCACAGAAATCCAGCAGAGGCCTTATTTATTTACATAATATTTCAATATCTGGCTAGTTTGCTGCATTGTTCTACAATGCCAAGGAATAGCTTATTCCTCACCTTTGAAAACTAACCTTGTGCTATTTTTGTTATAGATCTAGGAGCTAAATCAACATTGTGGATGGGCAACCTCTATATAGGTAAGTAATTTGAACGTGATGCAATAATTTCATTTCTTATACTTGATAGCATTGAGAAGTTTTTGAAACTTGTCTTTTTTTTTAAGTGTAATATGTGAATGGGCGTGTGGCAATGTAAGGTGTGTGGAAAGTCTGTAGCAAGTAGATACGAGCTGCTTAAACATGGCAAATTAAAACATCATGGGAACAGGTTCCGGCATCCTTGCCCATACACTAATTGCCCCTGCACATTTAGATTGTGGAACAGTCTTTTGAGTCATATATACCGTAGTCATAAAACCCAAACATCTCCAAAGCCATCTGAGTTGTCTACATTTTCATGTCAGTTGTGTGCTTGTCCTGAGCTTTCAAATGAACAAGCTTATTTCAGTCATGTAAATGAACATCTACGGAGAAATGAAACTGTAACATGCATGTTTAAAGATTGTGTTTTTAAAACTAACATCTACAATACATTTCATACTCATAAATACAGGAAACATAATCCCCATATTTTAAGTGATTTCAAAGCTGAGGTTGTTATTGTAGTTGTAATTGCCTCTGTTTTACTGAAATTAGAACACATTTTGTTTGTACCGGCAACAGCAATTGACGAATTACTGCAGGAATTACACTTTTTGTTAAGCTTCTCATCTGTTCCGATAACCTTTAACGGCCTATCGGACATTTTTAAAAACCACTGTGTTGAAATTGATGAGTCCATTGTCAAAGAGCTTGCTCAAGAAGTGTGTAAATCTAATCCCTTGAACAAAGCCTTTGCAAAAGACGGCCCCCTCGCTACATCTTTCAAAAGAAAAAAGTATTACAAAGAATATTTCAGTGTGGTAAATCCAGTTGAGTACATCCTTGATCCTAAGAGTAAAAGAACATATCAGTATATTCCTATATTGCGTTCTTTGCAGTGACATACTAAAAAGTGTAATTCACACACACGAGACACAGAAAAGTACACAGTGTTTAGGGCAGTATAAGTCGATAAGAGATGGAATTTACTCAAAAGAAAATGGCCTTTTTACTGGGGAGGGTTTGAAATGATCATTATCACTATATGTTGATGACTTTGAGGTGTGCAACCCCATAGGTACGTCCAGAAGAACTCATAAACTTTGTGGTGTGTATTGGATTTTGAATGATTTACCACCTGGATCTCACTCAGCTCTTTCTTCCATCTACTTATCTGTATTATGCAAGACTATTGATGTGAAAGAGTACGGATATGAACACATTTTAGATCCCCTTTTACAAGACTTGGTCATTCTAGAGACACATGGTGTTTTTATTTCAGGTCTTGGAGCGTCTGTGAAAGGCACTGTCCAGTCGGCCATTGCAGACAACCTAGGAGCCCACGGGATAGCAGGGTTCACTGAAAGCTTTTCTGGTGTCTACTTCTGCAGATTTTGTACAGGTACAAGAGCAGACATTCAGACTAAAACGGTTCAGTCAGGTTCTTTTGAAAATCGTACAAAAGACTTGCATCACAAGCACATTACATTTGCAAGAGAGAATGCCACCATCTGTTGTGGGGCAAAGAGAGAGTGTGTTTTTACAAAAAGATTATCTTATTTTCACGTTACTCAGGGTTACCCTCCTGACATTGCACACGACTTATTTGAGGGTGTTGTTGCAGTTGAGATTGCCCTTTGCATTGGTTTGTTTATTTCCAAGAAATATCTATCTCTTAACACTTTAAATGAGCTTATCCTGAGCTTTCCATACAAGTGGGGGGAAAGAACTAACAAACCTCATACCATACCGCACACTTTTGCCGCTTCCAAGACCATTGGAGGAAACGCCCACAAAAATTGGAATCTGTTGAGGTTGTTGCCATTTATAATTGGAGACTTGATACCAGAGGCAGAGCCTGCTTGGCATGTTTTGCTTGATTTAAAAGAAATTGTTGAACTCTCTGTCGCCCCTATTCATAATCAAGAAACTATTGCCTACCTGGACTGTAAAATCGTAGAACACAGAGATAGATTTTTGGAGCTTTTCCCTACAAAACTGTTACCAAAATATCACTATATTATTATAATTATCCTCAAATGATTGAACGTTTTGGACCTTTAGTTGGGCAATGGACCATGAGGTTTGAGGCAAAGCACAGTTTCTTCAAGCAAGTTGCTCGTCACACAAATTGCTTCAGGAATGTACCACTCACATTGGCATTCAAACATCAGCAAATGATTGCATATCATATCACTGCATCCCACCTTAAATCCACATTGGAAGTTTCAAATGTTTCCATGCTTCCTGTGGATGTACTGAACCAGGAAGTAGTGTTACACCTCAGGCAAAAATACCCCACTATTAACGAGGTACATTTTGCAAAGCACGCAACCCTTAAAGGAATCTCCTACAGAGTTGGCATGCTCATTCCTTATGGCTCAACTGGTGGTCTGCCTGATTTTGCTGAAATAATTCAAATATGCATTGTTGAAAACAGTGTGAGCTTTGTTGTAAGGGTATTGTGTACATGGTATCACGAGCACTTCAGAGCGTATGAGTGGACCATATCTACGAATACAGGTTGCCCTCGTTGATGTTGAACACCTGCTCGATGCTTATCCACTCTGTGACTACACTGTTGGTGTAAGGCGAATGGTTACCCTGAAAAGGCATATCATTGTTTAAGGTTGGTCTGAATGTGACTTAAACAGCTGTGAATGAAAGCTGAATACTAGATAAAGACTTATTTTGAACTTGAACAACAGTTCAGGCTCCAATACAAGGATCTCGACTTTGGAAATGAGTATTTTAATCTTGAGTCAATCAGTGACATTGAAGACAAGGCTACTATAAAAGTGGTATTTGTTTCATGTGAAGAAACTAGCTCCAGCATTCCAGAGACATCACTACCTTGCAGCACCAGCACACCAATAACTTCACCCATGACATGCAATAGCTCTGTGATCCTAGAGCTGACCTCTGTAAATGCCCTTCGTACTCAGCACTCATTTGACAGTGGTGCCAGCTCCAGAGACAAGAACCTCCTCCTGGCCACCAATCTTTGTTCCCCGCTTTGCATATTTAGCTGAATTTCAGCTCCAAAGAGCAACTGCTGATTTCAGAGCAAATGGCACTCTTCTTACCCCTTCTCCTAAACTGCGAATGGATATCCTTGAAGGCATGGCTGAAGAAATATTCAAATACACAGCATATCCCAGTGATTCCCAAATCGAAGAGGCTGCTACAGTCCTGGTGCATACCCATCCATGCTTGAAGGAGAGAGGAACTCGTGCTGGCCATGAGGGATGGAAGCAGTATCTAAAAACAAAGGTTGCCAATTTCCGCACAAAACTAAACAAGATTGGACACCCTGAGGTCAGTGTAAACTCTCTCAAGAACAAGCGCAAAGGACAAGAACAAGCAGCTGCAAATATCAAAAAGCCAAGAAAGGCAGAAGTGAACTTCCTCCCACCACTCCCTAGTGGTGAAACAAGAGACAGTCTTGAGAAAGAAAGGGTAGTGCTCCTGACCGAGGTGAAAAAGAGAAACAACGACGCTGTAGTCAAAAAGAAGATGCAGAAGACCTTCGCCTACAGACGCCAAGAGGTTGTCCAGGATGCTCCTGTGGTGGCTGAACTTGTAAACAAGTGGCCTGCCTTGTTTACAGTGAGTGAAGTGAGTATTGATATTTTGATATTAATATTGCTCTGCTGATGTAGAGCTTACTCACACTGTTTAGTGCAAGTATACTTGAAGAACATGACGTTTATTTCATTGTTTGTCTCAGATGAATGCAGAATTCATGCGAATCACAACTTTGCCACTCCAAGCCAAGTTCCTGGCAGAGCTTGACAAATACTCGCCTAACCTACTGAAGGTCTTCCACAATAGAGGAGGAGATGCTGGAAGGAAGATCCGGCTTCTCATGGCACCGACAGCTAGGGTAAGTGCATTGTGCATTACATTATTACATTATTGAGCCATATGAGCATCTTTTTGCCATCCAACACTGGTTTTAACAAGTTTAAAAAAATCCTTGAAAATATATAGGTTTGTTTTGTACAGTGCATGTAAACAGGTTAGCACTGCCACACCACCAATGAAGAGCAATCTGAAGTACAGCTCATTTTAAAAGTTGTCCTTATTTTTACCACAACATGAAGGTTTCTTGAGATGATAGTTTTAAAAATAGATGAACACAATCAAGTAATATGTGTATGTCCTATTAAAGGGAAGCTCAATGTAGAAAGATTAGAGAGAAAGGTGTCCCAAGTATTTTCGGATTGAAAATATTTCTAATGCACGCAAAATATTGATTTCACAT
Source organism: Gobionotothen gibberifrons (assembly GCA_943591055.1). NCBI lineage: Eukaryota > Metazoa > Chordata > Actinopteri > Perciformes > Nototheniidae > Gobionotothen > Gobionotothen gibberifrons. Next base: position 39,995 of record CALSBZ010040122.1, on the reverse strand, counting down.
TAACAATAAATCCCAATCATGTCAGTTTTCTTAAAACTATTTGGATGTTTAAAAGTATTCAGTATGTTCAATCTACATTAATAAATTGTTTGTCGTATCTAAACTCAATTGCTATCGTATGTGGGTGGTTATAGGATCCTTTGTAAAGGCTAAATGAATTTTTCACACATACCAAGCGGTTTGTATATGATATGAATAAATGTTAAATTCTGATATTAAAAACTACATTTGAGTTTAAAGCACATGTATTTTGATCAGACTTACATGTGTCAACCTTATTCTCGCATGTTTTTTACATTAACAATAACTAATATACTTATGCATACATTTGTTATGCAAAGTCTTGAAATATTTAATATGCCTTGTTTTTAGAGTGAGGACATTGAGCTCAAAAGAGACTGTCCTGAAAAGTCTGTGTGCCTACCTGAAGGAGGACAGCAACAGTCTCATCAAGGAGTACCTGGTAAGTAATTTGACTGTAACTTGTTTGTATTAAAGGTACATAACAATGTGTTAAGTGTATAATGGCTTAAATATAAGTTTGTTATTTTTATTACCCTAGAATTATCATTTTTGTTGTCTACATAGGAGCGGGTACGTGCCGCCATGTTTCTACAGCACAGAACGGACAAACTTAATGGCCATACACGTTTTTATACATAGTACTGTAGGTGCCTGCTAGAAAAGCCTTAGTTATTGAGCTATAACATATAGTACTATACAGATGAAGCACTTACTTTCGGACAGTTTGAAACGCGAGGGCAGTGATTGGTAAGTGGTCTGCCCTCGCTCAAGGGAAAGCCTCCAGCTTGACTTGAGACCGCCCCCGTTTTAAATAAATGTAATTATAATGAAGCGAGCTGCAATGGATCATTGATCCACCAGGGGGTGCAGTGGGGTTCCACACTGGTGCTCATGTGAAATAAAGTCTGATACTGTACAGTACGCTGGATGTACAGCGGTCAGCGGAATTTAATGTACTGTAGTCGAAAAAAACGAACGGGAGGAAATGCAGCCCGGCTCTCGATTTTTAATCCTAAATTAAGCATCATCTTAAACTCAATATGAACGTCAGTAATTCACTACAAATATATGTATATTTTTAATGGAGCCTCGACGGTGTAGCGGAGGGATCTTGCTCAGCATGAAGGGTGTTCCCCATAAGGAACAAGTCGCTGCAAATTATCCCGTTTATTACATGGCCAAATTCTCAACAAAGTAACGACATGACTCCCAATATTAATTGAAATGGTTTTATGGATTTAGAAAATGTTTTTATTGATTTAAAAAATAGTTGTATGTATTGATATAAATTGACATGCATCCGCTAAGAAAAATAGTCCGTTGTGACATCGCGTAAAACAGATTTCGACTTGTTACATTAATTGCTTATATCCACACGCCTCTTCTCCTCATATTCACTACCTAAACTAGTTATAAATATGTTTATTTGTACTGTCGGCCGGGTCACTCATTACTGGATCAGCTGCTGCATGAGACAGACACTGACGCTGCCCGAAGAGAGGGAGGAAAAAGAGAGGCTCCGTGTATTTTATATATTATAGGCCTATAGAGTCGTTATTCATTTGTTTTAAAGCTCAATAAATAACAAAGAAGACCTTTGACCGGCACTTTTATAATTTTGTCCGGAAGATTTCAACTTTAATACACATTGACTGGCGAAAAACTAGTCCCTCTGCCCCCAACGTGGAGAATAAACAGAAGGTGCAACCATGACAACTATGCTTCTTCGCTGCTTTTGTGGAGGGAGTTACAGCGCCACTTACAGGCCCGGCATATGTACTACAGCGTGTGTGTCCCAAGGCCTGGTTGGACGGCCTGGAATGTCGGAAGAGAAAGACGTGAATCCAGGAATGTGGACAGCTGGAATGCGGAAATGGAGTCGTTCTAACCATGGATGTATAATAAAACAGATTTATGCATATTCGACTTTTTTTTACTGACCTATTGAAATGATTTCTTAATTTAGGCTATTTTTTACAACGTGTGTTGGAAGGATTTATTAAATTACTATGAATATTTGGGCTTAAATTAATTGCCATTTTTTAAACTCAGACATGTATCCCTAACATTATCCCTGACTTTGTCATACCATTTTAACAGAGCCCCCCAATTACCCCCAATTACGCCCCACATACCCCCAATTATTTAATATAATTTACCCTTCACCTTAAATATCTAAAATAATGCATTAGAAGACTAAAGCCCTGTAAATAACCATTGCTCTTGCACAATTCATGCCCCTTTTTAGGACTGTCCCACATTAGGCAAATCATACTGTTGACAGTGTTTTCTGATTTATGGAGTGATGAAAAGAGATGTTTTGACTTTACTACAGTTCAGAGGTAAATGGTATTTAATACCTTTAGTTACTTCTCAGATGTGGATGAATGATGTGAAATATAACCAAGTCTTAAATCAGACTTTAGTTCCACCTGGAGTAAATTCACAAGCTTCCCTGCAGTATACAAAGTCATTCAAACTAGCTGCACCTTTACCAGCTTTGAGAACACTTTCTCCCCCCCTCCCCCCCTGAATTGCGTCTGAGGGAATAAACTAATCGCTCACTCTACACAGTATGCAAATCGGTGTGAAAGCAGTGAGACCATGAGTGAGACCTGTGAACAAGGGTTCGACAACATTTCTGTTGTCGAACGTGATTCGTTCAGATGCGTCACGTGGTGTGCTAAAACACTTCCTGGTTAGCTGAAAGGAGACAATCTCCTCCAAATCCGTTTGGTTCTTTCTTCGAAATAAAATAGACATAGTTTCTTGCACAATCTATTCAAAGTTCTAATACTTATGATAATCTGATGCTGATGTGCCAAAAGATCAACTATTTCGTTATTTGAGAAGCCTAAACTAAAGTACTGCTTCACAAGATGCTCCACATTCCTCATTGTATTGCTGGACGCTGCTGTTGTCTCCTTCTCAAGTCACTTATGAAACTACGACTTTAATCTCGTAACTATGACTTTATTCTCGTAACATTACGACTTTATTTATTATTAATAATGTTCGGAATGTGACCTGTGAGCCTTCTGAATTACCGTGGGACAGCGCATTTTACATTTTCTCATTTACTCACCCAAATGTATATAAAAGTTACTTCAGATGCTGAAATATTTTTATTTTTTCAAGTATAAACATACAGTATACAACAGATATGCATGCATACAAATTATAACATCAAATGAAATGCAAGTTTCTTCGTGACACTTCCTTTTCCTCTTTGAAATCTGTCTGTAAGAGAGAACACACATTTAGAGACAGTACATTATGAAGCAGGCCTTAATAAAGTAATAAGAACTGAGAACATGACAAAGAATAAGAAAATGTCCCCATGCAAAGGTCCGGAACATCAAAATGTCTAAGTTGCTTCATGAATTAGTGTGATATTGAAGTAGCCTGTAGCTTTATCAACGTCTGCATGTAATCAACAACTGACTGCCAATCAAATAAAGAAAGTACAATTCAATATGTATTGTCAATGAACATTGAACTATACAGATATCCTCTCCGCTTCTCTCTGCTGCGCTCTCATCTCTTCTTCTGTGTTTCTCTCCCTGTATCGCTCACTCGTCTCTTTCGCCCCCTGTCGGCCGGCGGTTAAAATATGGCTGAGATTAAGACAGAGTCACAGAACGAAATGCATTGTGGGACATGTAGTTGTTGTGTAATTTAGCTTCAATATTTACCCGTACAGCGAGCCGAGACACGGCTAATTACTGTCAGGAACACACACACAAACGCACGCGCACATGTAGCTTTAATATTTGACCGAACAGAGAGCCAAGATACGACTAACACACACCACATTGTTTACTCACAGTTTGAAAGCAGCGTGGAGAAGTCTTCAGCTGCTCCGCCCAGGAGCAGCGTAGAGAGCTGTGATAAACAGTGATCCGCTCAGATTAAACTGTGATACGACTTCTATGGCTATCTACCAGCGATCATGTTTAATATTAAAGACTACAAACATTGATCCCTTATCAAGATCAAATGTGACTGTTTACTCGTTTTGCAAAGATAGAAGCAGAAATGTCATTGCTATAATTGCAGGGATATTTTGAATTTAAAATGCTGTACAATATTATGAATCCTCTATTCAAAAATATTATTCAGTGTCCATCGACATGAAAATAACTAACTAACTACTTTTCTTCTAAATGAAATGCTGACATTACAAAATGCATGGTTTAATGTAATGTAAACATTTACATTATTATTATGATTATTTAATATATAAATACTACTGTATATGTTCAAATGCTCTTCATTCAAGCAGCTTTATCCGCACTGTGTACGACATCATTTCTGTATTTGTGAATGAAGCGCCATCTCCTGGTTAAAACCTGAAATTGAAAATCTGGCAACGCCCTCTTGGAAAATAGTGGGAGGGTTTGACCTTCCTCCAAACACCTAAGCTGGAGTCCGAAAGTAAGTGCTTCATCTGTAGATAAATAACTAAGTCCATCTTCAGCACACTTGATACTGAAAGGCTTGAGGCAGTGGTGGATGATGCCATCTTCAGTTACTAAATTACTGTCCTTGAAGGCCACCATACTTTCTGAACATTTTCCCAAAGGGAGGGTGGAGTAAGGGAGCTTTGCTATCTCCGATATTACACACTGAACCTTTTAAACTTACTATGTCTACTTTTTCAAAATAGTCAATGATCTTGTTTTCCACCTTTTTTTAGAATGTGAGGAGTGAGGAAGCCGAGAGTGCAATCCCACAGACTACCATGGGACTTTATGTGATCCGCAATGAGGGCGCTCATGAAAAGGACGGGCCAGAGGATGTTGGTGTGATCATCGAAGGTGTGGAACTGCTATCCAATCTGCGAAGTATTTCGTTAGGATGGGCCATGCTTTTTGGGTTGATTTACACTCCCAACTTGAGCTATCCACAGGAACTCAAGTTCACTTTCGAGTTTTTACAGAAAGTGTTGATGAACTTGGATAGCAACAAGCTGTCACCAAAGGTCCAAAGCCTTAAAATCAAGATGCTTCAGTGAGCCCATCATTTCAGGGCTGGACAATCAAGCTGTGACAAGAATTTTTCTTGTTGGACAATATACGTTTCATGACTACATACTACTTAAGGCGGTTCAAGTAGGAAATATTGAACTCTGGGACAGTTCTTTTTTGGCATATTCATTTTGTTTGAACTTTAATGGACCATTTTGGTGGAGAAAACTGTTCTTTGACATGTACATTTTTCGATGAGATTGCATAATCTTTTGTTGCAATAGATGAGAACGAGCGATGGAGATCCCTTTTTTTATTGCCATAAACATCTCATGGACTCGCCACTTAAAAAGCTACAATGCCAAGTGAGATTCCTCTGTGAAAGTCAGTCTGGAAATGTTTACAATGGACAATTGTGATGTTCTTAAAAGTTGCAAGGTGTTGAATTTTAACATTTCTGTGTTAATACCTAATAGAGTGGTGCAGTGATGATGTATTTTTGTAGGCCGACTTAAAGCAATGGGATTTCTCTGTGGGTCTGTGGAAAACGAACCCGTTTGATAAATGCACATTTTGTTCAGCCGGATAATCTCCACGTCTACCTACTTTTATAATAAAAATTATACTACTTTTAGTAGTACTTTTATAATAATTACAATTATAATTTATAATATTTTCCTAACTCTGGTTAGTACACGTGCTGCAGCATTTTGAATCAGCTGAAGCGACTGACTTCTTGGTACGCCCTGATAATAAAGAGTTACAATAATCCAGCCTTGAAGTAACAAATGCATGGACTAGAGATCACGCTCGTGAGCTGTCAACGGGGACTGTGTTAGGGCCGTGTTATGCATGCCCACTGCACCTCGCGGGAGCGCGCACAGCGTAAAGCAAATACTCACATTTCAATGATCTGTACGGCAAAGTTAGGTTTGGAAACGATATAATTTCCTTTTGGACGGGCATGCATAACACGGCATAACACCAGAGCCTCGCTGCGGGGAAACTGTGGCGCTGTTCTGAGTTTGTACTAATCTGTCAAAATGACGGACGGCTTTCAGATTTTTCCGTCATTGTAAAAAAAAATCTGTCATATAAAATATTCGGTTAACGCGACCTCTGGTTGAGTATCATCCGCATAACAATGGAAATGTACAGAATGATTCCTTATAATATTGCCTAACGGAAGCATATATAGTGTGAACAAAATAGGTCCAAGCACTGAGCCCTGTGGCACTCCATGGCTCACTTTGGTTTGCATGGAAGATTCATCGTTGACACACACAAACTGAGAGCGTTCAGATAGATAGGACCTAAACCAGCCTAAAGCAGTTCCCTTTATGCCAACTAAGTGCTCTAGTCCAGGGGTTCCCAAAGTGTGGGAAGGTGAGCCTCCCCTCAGAGAACATAATCACAGCCGCGCCCCCCCTCCCAATTATTATTGCTATTATTATTATTATTGTTGTTGTTGCTATAATGCAGGGGTATTCAATTGCATTTCAAAGAGGTCCAGTAAGAGAAAATGTCATAAAATGCTCTGTTTTCGCTACCTTTCTCTTTTTTGATTGGCTGAGCATCACCTCCTTAAAACATTAAACAATAGCTTTTTTAAACCTCTTTATCTTTATGTTTTAAACATGTTGAGGTTAAGGATGGCAGCTTCCTCATACGTTGCACTCGGAGATAAATAGTTGAGACAGAGATGTCTTTAGCAGCAGGGAGGAGTAACGTTTCACCAATGTTGTGAGGTCTACCTGCCTTAGCTATCCGTAACGCCACTCGGTATGAT